>JAKTXH010000045.1:0-96203 GCA_030561405.1 Suhomyces atakaporum
AAGTAATTACAATATATTGATAAATAAACAATTCAAGTAGACCAGTACTTGAAACTATCTTTCAAACTAGAGTTTCAATTCGTATTTTCGTTCGCATATACTGTTGTTAGACAACAGTATAAACCTTGAAATATTCTGGAAATTTCATATATACAAGATACTTTACTTTCTGAGTAGCCTATTTTTCGGTTCTGATACAGTTTTCAGAGAATTGAGGTCCTGGACTGAACTTGTATAACATTCATGAATTTCGAGAGGAGTAATAACAAATACTGGAACGCATTGTTCCAAAAGAGTTTATTATAATCCTAAATCGATATAAATCAGAACCGTTGGGTCTAGTAAACCTACAATACTTACTTTTATATCTGAAAACCGAGAAGCGAATTATCTAAATTTTACGAAATTTTGCAATTTTAATGGAAAAGATCAAAGGAGCGAAACAACTAAAACAGTTAGTCAGTCAGAATCGGAAGCGAGACCAAAGACTTTCTTTATGTGATCTATTCCTCAGAATAGTACAGCCAGTTGGCGAGAAATAGTGTAGACACTTTTTGTGCGAAAGTATATTTTGATATAGTGTAATTCAAGGGACTAGTGCTAAGCCTCGGATTGGGGAACTAACTTTGTATACTATTAAAGACAGGAACACTCTTTGCAGAATACCAATAGATAGATAGTCTTGGTATCACACTATTTCGCTAAATGCTCGTCTAGTATACTGCCTAAACTAAGAAAAGATGATAACTATTTCATAACCGGGAGACGCACTCTTTTAAAACCCATACTGCAATACTCTGGAAGTGTAAGTTGCCAAAGAGATGAGATTCCTACATTCATTTCTAAAATAAAATTTAACATTCAAGATTCACTCTTCTTAATATAATGTTTATACAATCCTCTAAACACTTTGGCTTGCGAATGTCTACCGCTGATTAATGGGTATAATCCGATGACAAGCAAAGCAGTAAAAAGCCATACAAGTGACATTGCCACATAACCCTTGAAGTATGCTCGGCTCCATATATAATCACGATAAAGTGGCAATGGCCAAAGAACCCATGTAACCAACAATACAAAGATAAACGCACCATAAGCAATTTTCCGATACTGTGATAAGAGCCTATCACTCAGCTCTGAAGATTGGTCAAGCTCAACGCTAGAATCAACTTCTCTTCCATTTGATACTATGACTTCATCCTTAGCAACCTTCTCGCCTTTGTCTGAATTAGAATTTATGGAAACTTTGTGAAGTCTTTCTTCAGCAGACTCTGTACGTGATATGTCTGTTTCGGATGTGGTGATAGTCTCATCTGTTTGATTCTGTTTAATTAAAAGGTCATTTTGGCGAAGAATGGCCCAATCAAACACTGATGGTTTTATTGTCAAGCTTATAATAACACTCAAGACTCCAGGCAAGAATATAGCAGTGATAGCTGCATACAAACAAGGCAACTGTTCACCTAACGCTTTAATGGTGATTTGGTCATAATAGTGTTTTGTCGTCGTGAGCCATACTACAATTCCCATGGCCATACCAATTATTGGTGAGAGGAGTGCAGCAAGTGTGGTTTGTCGACTCCATGTAATAGTGAGAGTCAAAGGAATTACCCCTAGAATAAAGTTAGTATGACTCCTATAAATCCAAAAGTTTACTTACCAGGACAAATTACCATGGAGAGAAAATATCCTAACCATGTCATGTCAACTCCCACATAATGTAACATAATTGAGAACCCAGAAGAAAATAATCCAAAAAAAACCACACTAAAATGAGAAACACGAATCATTTCTTGATCATTAGCATCTTTTTTGATATACTTTCGATATATATCAAAAGAAAAAATACTACTAACAGAAATCATTTGTGCACTAACAGTAGAAGTAACAGCTAAATAAATGATTAATAGAAGGGCACCAAGTCCTCCATTACCTAAAACTGCCTTGACAGTATATGGTAACATTAATCCATTATTGATTTCATAGGTGGACATACCTCTAGGGTAAGTGGGAAAGATAGGACTTTTCTCCAAGACAATACTCGCGAGTCCCACAATAGATCCAGTACTCCAGGCATTAGAAAAGATCAAAACACCTGCAATGAGATAACCAGGTAAAGAGGCTCTGACATCTGCACTGAAACTTTTTTGCCAAAAGGAAGAATCCATAACTGTTAATCCAAAGTTGCCAATAGTAAGAATAAGGCCGAAGAAAATTGCACCTTGGGACTTCCCAGTCATGAAAGAACCTTGGTAATTACCTTCGATAAATCGATCAGCTTCATGTTCCATCACCAAGGTGTATAATCCATCCAATCCTCCAATAGCTTCGGATGTGAGGACAGATGTGTTGACATAACATAAAACAATAAGTAAAATAAATGAATGGACAAAATCTGTCAAAAATGTTGCTTTCAAACCACCGACAACAGTATATAACAAGACTCCAAAAGGAATAAGCAATGCACAAGCAACAATATGAAGGTCACCGGCAATAATTGAGATAGCTCCTGAAGCTCCAAGTATCATACCAGAACAAGAGAGTAAATTTGTTACTAGTCCCATAAACATGTAGAGTAGATGACAAGCTTTTCCATACCTGATATCAACAATTTCTAATGATGTATGACCAGTGGGGATTTTCTTCTTTGCTTCAACACCAATAACTGTCATCAAACAAATCTGGATAGCAAGTCCTGCAGAATACCAATATGATGCCATTATTCCATAGTTGTAAACCATTGCACA
This sequence comes from Suhomyces atakaporum, assembly GCA_030561405.1. Classification (NCBI taxonomy): domain Eukaryota; kingdom Fungi; phylum Ascomycota; class Pichiomycetes; order Serinales; family Debaryomycetaceae; genus Suhomyces; species Suhomyces atakaporum. Next base: position 2,748 of record JAKTXH010000045.1, read on the forward strand.
AGACCATAATAGCTCACTAGCCCAAGTCCAGCTTGAGTATACTGAGCTCGCAACTAAGGGCGTACGTACATTTCTGTTGGCAACCATAAAGTTTTCAGTTGAATTTGCATTCTCATGAAGATATTTTTGCAACAATTTTGTGGTTAGAATCATGCCGATTGCGAATAATCCTCCCACACCAACAAGAACACCATATCCACTAGACTGCCCTAGCATATGAACCACATCTGAGTTAGTCATCTTTTTAATATTATTTGAGGTTGGCAAATCGACAGACTGTGTCAAACTTATATTCAACAATTCTTCAAGTAAGGGTCAAGGGCAAGTCGGATATATCACATTCCAATTAGGCAATAGTTTGCGACAGTACTGTCAATGTCATACTGACGTGTGTGTCACACTAAAGATGTGGCTTTGAAGTATTATTACAGAACGCGGGCATAATCAAACGGAAATCGAATGTGTCATATGGAAATTTCCTATCATCGGGTAATTCCGTGTTGAATATAAGCCACATCAGACCAACAAAGTCTCAATACTGCTCAACTTGTACAATTATGAGCCACCATTAAGTTTATTCTATTGCTGGAAATATGGTCATGAACTTGATAAGGAATATTCAAATATACCATTCTAGTCCATTAGCCGATGATTAACAGTATTCCAATTCGCCATGTGATATAACAAATGGTGCCTAGAATTCTGAAGACGGCCACGCGTGCCCCCGTAAATGGCGAAACTCTATCAAGAAACTAAGTTTCACTTTCAAAGTGATGTGGGAAAAGTCACAAGGAGATTTTGTTAACCAGTGGAAATTAGTAATTGTTACGACGAACTATGGGTATCTCGTTTTGAACGAATCGAAATTTACTTGTTCTTGATCAAAAAAAAAAAAAAAAATTACAAAACCTCAACAGCAATCAAAAGTATCTTCTAACCACTTTAATAATTAGTCTTGAATGGATCCACCATTTCCATTAGATACACCTCCATAATATTGAATCAATTCAGATTTAAGTATAACATGTGATTGCCTGCACATAGTCGCCTATTTCCAGCCCCTCATTTCTGAATATTCAGACGAATTCAAAGCTCCACAACAACTCATTCAATCATGTCCATTGAGCCTCCATACACTCCTAAGAACCCACCCCTTGAAAAGACCATTCCTTTCAATGGGGCTGACTTCAAGACCTTCACTTGGAAAGTTCCTGAAGGTGTTGAATACAAAGGTAAAATTGTTTATGTACATGGCTTTGGAGAAACATCAACCGTTTTGCTTCCAGCTTTTGACAGATTCTCTGCAGCTGGATATGAAGTATTTTTCTTCAGTCAGAGAGGTGCACCAGAGACATCACCAGGTCCTCTGTTTGGAGACTCTGATGATTACCACACCTTCAATGACTTGGAGCACTTTATCAAGCTTAATCTCGATGCTCTTGAAGATAAATCAGAGAAAATCTTTTTGGTGGGTCATTCCATGGGAGGAGGAATTCTCTTGGAATATGGTATCAGAGGTAAACAGCTTGATAAAGTGAGAGGAATTGCTTTAAGTGGACCTTTGACAGTTTTGCACCCCAACACGGCACCCAGCTCTCTTGTATACTACCCGGCTAAGATTTTAAGCAAGGTTATTCCAAGATTCAAATTCAACACCAAGTTGCAAGTTGAATACTTCACTCACGATGCAAAATGGCGTGATTACATATCTCAAAGTACCCCTAAGTTGATTGGAACCTTGAAGTTTTTGGATGATTTTATTTCAAGAGGTACCAATCTTCTCAAGAAAGAACATGCTGCCAAATTTACCAACAAAGTACCATTGTTTGTTGCCCATGGAACCACTGATTACCTCAATGATATTAAGGGTACGAAAGAATTTTTCAAGTTGGTTGGTGACGATGTCAAGAAGGAGTTGTACCCTGTCGAAGGTGCCTTGCACTGTTTATTTATCGAGACTCCAGAGTACTCAGAGCCCGTATACGAGAATTTCCTTAAGTTTCTTAACACCCATTGAACTTACCACAGCATAAAGCTGAGTATATTTTGAACTATTCTATATATTAATTTATGACTACTAATGATATTGAATCTCGATTTTGATAATACTAGAAATTAGTAACGTAATGATTAATCGGCTTTAACAGCTAATAATCCCGAACATGCTTGTGGGCTTACCGCGAGTAGTGCGCAAATCCAATGGACAAGCTACTTCACATTTGCCTGGATGACACACTACAATTATTTGTAATCACGTAACGTCGCCTTAATTAACCTAATCAATTCTCCAGTTTGTGACACTCAGAGTTAAAGGAATGTCATCCTACCATTCGGATTACACTCAATTGGTGTGTGTTTGTGTCCATATACAGTTGTACCGCCATGGCAGCCGTTATCTCGCATTCCTTATCTGACGTATGCGGCGGTTGTAAATTTCTTAGCCAAGGAATCATAGGTGCTTCTTCAGTTCTTATTTGCAATGGTTGACCTTCAAAAGGTGATATTTTTAGTAGCAGTGGTGATTGGTCAGAAAGATCAAAGCCTCTTAACCATTGTGTTCTCGACAACTGTCATTAGTGAGATTTGTTCTACATTAGTTGCTCATTTTGACGGGTATTCTCGGAGTAATGGTGCATCTACCTTCCTAATGGGGTTCGATCACGTGACCGGTGTTCATCGACCATTACTATCTGTTCAAGCTTTATTGGTTATTCGTTGATGGATCGAACTTGATAAGTGCAAGGAAGGGCATAGTGGGGTTGCAAAAGAGTGCCCCACTCGAAGGGCTCGACCGTTTATCTTAACCCGATATGGCCACATGCAGAAATTAGCGAGTGCGTCAGAGCTTAAATGTTGATTGGACTTCCCACGAACTTCGTTGCTATAAATTGAAATGGCATTGCCAGGGTTTTTTCACTAATAACAAAATGTCCCCAGTTCCTCAAAAATTCCAAGGTTTTGCCGTCGATAGTTCCGACAACTGGAACAAGCCCAAATTGGTCGAATATGAACCTAAGCAAATCAACCCCCATGATGTTGTGTTGAAAAACATTGCCTGTGGTCTTTGTGGTACCGATCTCCTTACTTTAAAGGGTAGTTGGGGTCCATTGAAGAGAGAAGACGCCGTAGTTGGTCATGAGATCATTGGCCATGTCATTGCCATTGGTGATAAGGTCACCAACTTCAAGATCGGTGACAGAGTGGGTATCGGTGCTGCCTCCAGTTCTTGTAGAGACTGTGCTCGTTGTAAGAGTGACAATGAACAGTACTGTCATGGAGGAGTGGCCACCTACAACGCCAAAGACATCCGTTCCAAAGATTATATCACCCAGGGTGGATACTCGTCCCATTCCATTGCTGACGAACAGTTTGTGTTCCCAATTCCAGACAACTTGGAAACCAACGTCGCTGCTCCTTTGATGTGTGCCGGTTTGACTGTGTTCTCACCTTTGGTGAGAAACGTCGGTAGAGACGCCACTGGTAAGACCGTTGGTATCATTGGTATTGGTGGATTGGGTCACTTGGCCGTGCAATTCGCCAATGCTTTAGGTGCAAAAGTTATCACTTTCTCCAGAACCTCTTCCAAGAGCGACCAAGCCAAGGAAATGGGTGCCCATGCATTCGTGGCCACCGCTGAAGAAAAGAACTGGACCGAACATTACGCCGACACTTTTGATCTTATCTTGAACTGTGCTTCCGGTATCGAAGGGTTGGCATTGAACGACTACTTGAACGTGTTGAAGGTCGATGCCAAGTTCATTTCTGTTGGTTTGCCACCAGTCAAGGACACTTTTGAAGTCAGTCCATTCTCTTTCCTCGCCAATGGTGGATCTTTCGGTTCCTCGTTATTGGGTTCTAAAGAAGAAGCCTTGGAAATGTTGAAGTTGGCTGGTGATAAGGGAGTCAAACCATGGATCGAAGAAATCCAAATCGGTGAAGAAGGCTGTAATGAAGCTTTGACTAGATGTGACAAGGGTGACGTCAGATATAGATTTGTTTTCACTGGATACGACAAGGTATTCAACTAGACTTGAAATTTGTATTTTATAGATTAAATGTACAATCAGATTACATATATGTATATATATATTTATATTTATATTTAACATTAACTACTAAGGTGCATACTGTGGAACAATAGTGTGGGACGTGTCAGGGAAAATTTTCAGAGATTCACAACTGTGGTGGTACAGCTAACAGATGTTCCAGATCTGGATGACTAAAAGAACCAAACTTGCACTGTGCCATAACTTAATTGATTAAAAAGTACCCTGGTAGGGTGTCAAACATTGGATTTTCTAAGGATTCGGAAAAAGTGAGCTAGATTATTTTGTTACGATCTTTAAGCAATATTCTGCATGTCATTAGGCACATACACCTATTAGCCTTCTTGGTATAGTTGTATTAGACCCTTTATGGTTATGCCGCGCTAGTTAAAGTTGTAATTGACATATAGATTTCTTGTGCTGCATTAATTCCACTGATGTCTGCATTTTCAAAAATTGACTGCATAATTAAAATGTCGCAACTATTTAGAATTCGAACTTGCTACTTAAAGTTAACACATGACGGTTAAAGTTTTAACGTACAGGTATTTTTGCATTAAAATGCAGATGTATGCAATTATTTGCACTCCTAGTGGAAAAGACCCATACCTCAAAAGATTTTGTTATGAGAGATTTCTGTTATAGTTCCCCCTAGTAAATGGATTAATGTCGTTATGTCTATGTGAGATAAATGACCTGGCTATTGCTTACAATCACAATGGTACAGAAGATTTTTATTATAGTTTGTATTGAATTACACGAACGTTTGCTATGTTTCTTACTTATTTCTGCTAAGAATATCACTGAACAATCAGAGCGTTGCTGTGAAAGTCTATTATGACTAACTAAAATTGAAGTCACCAACTACTAAGTCAAATGTATGTATCTCTTCAAAAGTCTCGCAATCCTTAAATCATTCAACGTGGTAAACGAGAATGTGGTGGCTTAATAAGACTCGTTTTATGTCAAATAATGACATATTTGACTCGCAAAGTTATCTAAAATTTTAGTTTGGCGACTGTACATCAACCCGAAATACCCTGTGGCTCTGGGCTATCGGGCTTTATAAATACGGTCTAATGTCTCTGTAATTCTGACATTGGCCCCAGCAATATGATCTGGATTAATTACAGTTTTTTGGTTCTTTGTTTGTTAGTTGGAGCATCTGCATTGACTATTCGTGGGGATGATATCTTGCCTCAAAAAGATTCTGAGGTTGTGAAGTTTGATTTCAAGAAGACGGGTGCATATAGTTCTACCTTGAAAAATTTAGGAAATGAATATGCCATTGAAGTATTTGTCGGCTCAATCGAACAAAGGGTAGAAGTTCTTCTTGATACCGGAAGCTCTGATTTTTGGGTTGTGGGACCTGATTCGAACTTGACGACAGGTAACTTTGATCCCAAGAAATCAAAATCTTACAAATCTTTGAATGAAACGTTTCAGGGCCATTATAGTGATGGCAGCTCAGAAATTGGGGAGTATGGATTAGACACTGTTAGAGTGTCTGGTGTTCCTGGTGTCCAAGTTCAGTTCGCAGTAGTAAACGCATCATCCGCCACTAATTCAGGTATCTTGGGGATTGGCAGGATTGAAAATGAAGCTGCTAAGAACAAATATACAAATTATCCCGTAGCCTTGAAGGATAAAGGTATAATTGCTAAGAATGCGTTCTCCCTATACTTGAACGAACCCAATGCATCGACTGGATCAATTGTGTTTGGAGGGCATGATACCGAAAAGTACTATGGGGTATTAGGATATACTCCACTTACAAGTGAAAGAGAATATCGTGTGAAGCTTGATAGTATAACCTTAAGTAATGGACTGAGTGTGAATCCTGCTGTCAATGATTTTCTTTTAGACTCCGGGACTGAGTTTATTTACTTACCCCAGAACTTGCTTCAAGCAATTGCTGATGATCTTGGTGGCCAACAAGATTTTGGTGACTATACTGTTCCTTGCAACTCGACCATAGGTAAGCTGTTATCGTTTAATCTTGCTGGTGTAAGCATCAAGGTTCCATATTCCGACTTGATTGTTGCTCAATACGATAACTTTGGCTTTACAACAGGATTTTGTATCTTGAATGTGTATCCAGGTGAGACCTTGGGAGATGGCTTTTTGAGTTATGCATACGTTGTTTATGATTTGGATGACAACAAAGCGGGCTTTGCACCAGTCAGGTACACAAATGCTTCGAATATTGTTCCTTTTGAAAAGTAGTTGTAACCTGGACCCAATTGTTAGGAATTGGAATGTACTTGTTACCTCCTGTCTCTATTATTGTAACCTTGGGGTACTCCATTAGTTTGATAGGAATCGATGTGTGTATCGGTGATGTTCTACGTCATAAATGACTAATTTTGACATGTAGTAATTATATATGAGCCATTGTATGTATTGTCTTTCAACAAAATTTGCACAATATTTCTACTTCAAAATTGCAAAATTTGTGAATTTTTTTAAAATATCCAAGCTTGTAATTTCTGAAGCATGATATTAGTACAAGCATAAGCGCCAAATCAATCCATTGTTAAAGTATTAACAAGTGGCGTCTAAGTATGACGAACAGTCGGTCATCTTTGCGAAAAGTCGTAAAAATCCCTGTAAGAAAAAACAGCAAGAAGGTGTTCTGGCTCAATTAGGTGAACCAGATACTTTTCTATTCAGCAAGATAGTTCAGGCTCAATTTTGCATTTTAAACGAACGAAGGTTTTGGTCAGTTTCAACCTTATAAAATCGCACCAGATTCACATCCTGCACAGTTTATCACCATCCATCTTCATCACTATGGTACATTTAGGAAACAGGGTATTCAGAGGCAAGAAGGAGCAGGAGGCCTATGACAAGACGTTTGCGGGGCGCTACCAGAAGAGGCTCAGAGCCAACCACTTTTTATACTTTGGGTTGCCGTTCTTGGTCTCCATAGTGGCAGGTTCCATCTATCTCCAGAAATTCACCAGTATCAAATGGGAAAGGTTTGACGAAAAGTACAGGCAACTTGGAGAGGAGGAGATGTTGGACTTGATCGAAAACAAGCGTACGGTGGACAAGAAAAACGACTACTATAGATTGCAGGGGTTGTTGACAGACCATTTGGAGAAGGAGGTCAAGTCGAACGATGACTACGAGATTGTGAGGGTGAAAAGAAAGAAGGAGGATGAACCTGTCTGGTGATTGGATTCATCTCGAGCTCACTTGTCATATAGAGCATTGGTATGGGCCGTGCTGATGTACATAGTTAATGAATGGTTTGATGTCAAAGCAGGTAGTATTCAGGGACCCAGACGATGTGAGGGGGTAAAAATTGCTCGAATTAACAAGAACGAACATATATCAGGGAAATGGCAGTTATAAAAGTCATGGTACTCAGAAAATGAATGGAAACACGATTTTTGGAGATGTTATGATCCGCTCGTGTTTAATTACGGCTCTGAAGAGAGATGGTGCTAGAAAAGCTTTATTGTCAGTCCAATCAGAACACAGAGCAGTCAACATTTTCGCAAGACGTTGTTGGTGTCAGAAGAGTTGAGACTTGGTGGGATACAACAAGTTGCGTTAATTGGAAATAAAGGACGGAGAAGAAGCCTACATCCCAGCTCCATAACGATGTAAATTCTAATAATGAAGAACTAAGAACGATAGTAGGCTAGAAAGAGAATCTCGAACCAATTTAATCTGGTGAACACATTAGCAGTGATACTTCTCTTGTTCAAAATAGCTGGTGAGAGCTTGAATTACGTTAATTTCCAGGATGAGATAACACCCACATCTATTGTCTGTTATATTTCATTTACTCTTACCAGTATGCTAGTCCAAGTCAGTACTGTTAGCTCACCAATAACGTCTTATGCCACTACTCCATACGAGCCAACGATCGCACCCATTGGTACAAAAATTTAGAGCCATCAAAGAGTATGAGATTTGATTTCCAGAGTATTGCCGTGTGGGTCTTCTTGTTTCTATAGACCAAATGGAACACATTATGGGTGCAACTTTACACTGTAGTTGGTAGTGGGCTCAGTATTGCGGTATGGGTTTTCTCGTGCGGCGAGCTTCTAGTAGCACCTTCCAAAACCGTCGCGGCTACGGAAGCCTGAGCCAGTCACAGCCGGCAATATCAAGGTTGACGTGGGTCACGTGCCAGATCCAGCGCTCCCCTTTAACTTGCGAAAAACATGGGGTGTGATAATACCTTTGCACCCGGCCCCATTAGGCAATAGGGGGTGCGCGGAAACCGTCCACCAGTTTTGCACCAACGACCATAAAAAGCCAAACAATCGAAGCCAAATCAGATGCCAATAACCCCAACCCCGTATCACTTGTAGCATAGCCCCCCAACGTAGACCCCACCAAAAAACTTGCTACGTTTGCACACCCGCACGCCCCTTTAAAGCGAGAGAAAATCCATGAAAAACAACCGATTTTCACGCGAGACAACCACGACACCGTAGACTGCTATGACCGTTTACACCACCAACTCCGCCGTGGCCCAGCAGCAGGCGCAACAAGCCCAGCAGCAGCAAGCCCAGCAACAGCAGCAGAGACAACAACACCAACAAAGACTCAGCGAGCTCTTGGAAGCCGTCAAGCAAGAATTCGACTACGCCCTCAACGAAGCGTCGAGTTTTAAGCAGGTCAAAGAAGACTATGATTTGAAGTACAACCAACAGACGGCCGAGATGCAACAGATCCGCCAGACGGTGTATGAATTGGAGATGGCCCACCGTAAAATCAAGGAAGCTTATGAGGAGGAGATTCTTAGACTCAAGACCGAGTTGGAGAACAGAGATAGACAAGCGCAAATCCAGCCAGCTCCTCAACCAGGAAAGAACGGACAACATGTGCCATATGGATACGCCGTGAAGCAATCACCAGTGGAAACCAAGGTGGAAGCAGTGGCTCCTGAAGTGGGTACAGCCCCAGCTGTGACCAGTGCACCAGTTGCACCAGCTGCTCCAGTAGTCAGTGCCAATCCTCCTGTCACTGCCCCCATTGGCAATTCTTCTGCTGCGGCCGAAACTTCCACTGCCCTTACTATCATCGACAAGGCGCAATACGTAGTTAATCCAGCCGATAAGGCACTCCACGTCAAAGAAATCCCTCCCTTCCTTTCCGACTTGGACGTGGCCAAGGCCAGCCCCGAGTTCAAGAAGCAAAAGTTGGACTATTACGTGCTTTATAATCCTGCCTTCAAGCGTGACTTGGATGTTGAGTTGATCCACTCCTTGGACCACTCGTCAGTGGTGTGCTGTGTACGTTTCTCCAAGGACGGTAAGTTTATCGCTACTGGGTGTAACAAGACTACTCAAGTCTTCAACGTGGAAACTGGAGAATTAGTGGCTAAGCTCATTGATGACAACAACAGCACCGATCCTTCAGCCAAGGCTGCCAATGGCGATGCTAAGAACGGCGAAGCTGGAGACCTGGCCGCTGCCGCTGCTGCTGCCACTGCTGCTGCCAACGGTGACTTGTATATCAGATCCGTATGCTTCTCCCCAGATGGAAAAGTGTTGGCTACAGGTGCAGAAGACAAATTAATCAGAATCTGGGATTTACAAACTAAGCGGATCATCAAGATTTTGCGTGGTCATGAACAAGATATCTACTCCTTGGACTTTTTCCCTGATGGAAACCGGTTGGTTTCAGGGTCTGGTGATCGCACAGTAAGAATCTGGGACTTGAGATCATCTCAATGCTCATTGACTCTCTCCATCGAAGATGGCGTGACCACCGTGGCCGTATCTCCTGACGGAAACTTGATTGCGGCCGGTTCTCTTGACAGAACCGTCAGAGTTTGGGACTCAACCACCGGATTCCTTGTGGAAAGATTGGACTCTGGTAATGAAAATGGAAACGGACATGGTGACTCAGTTTACTCCGTGGCTTTCTCCATTAATGGTAAACAGATTGCCTCGGGTTCCCTCGACAGAACCGTTAAGTTATGGAACCTTGAAGGTAAGCAAGATCCTCACAATCCACATGGAGCTTCAGGTGGTAAAAAATCCAATTGTGAAGTCACCTATATCGGACACAAGGACTTTGTGTTATCGGTGTGTTCCACTCCTAAGAATGAATATATCCTCTCTGGTTCTAAAGACAGGGGAGTGATTTTCTGGGATCAACTTTCCGGGAACCCATTGTTGATGTTGCAGGGTCACAGAAACTCGGTGATCTCGGTGGCTGTGTCCTTGAACTCCCAAGGCACTGAAGGAATATTCGCCACTGGTTCTGGTGATTGCAAGGCAAGATTGTGGAAGTGGACCAGAAAAGCATAGACTGGTCTTTAATAAAATCGGCTAATTCCATCAGAAAATGGCTTATGCTACACTTGTGTTTATTTTATGTATGTAATAGTATCGTTGTACGTGTATGAGAAACTATCGGTTTGAAGTAGGATAACGGTGTATTTTGCAATGGAGATACGAACGACTTACGACTAACTAAACTTTAACTAAATTGAAAAGAAACAAATAGGAATCTGAATCTGAATATGAGCACTGATACCAAGGGTTCACAATATATACGACTATATGCCTTGAATTATATGATTCCTAATTTTGCCATGAAGTCTCAAATGGTTTGTGTCAAGTATAATCATATTGTGCTAATGCGTAGATCACCACTGAATGTTAGCCATCTTGTACCAGCCCAAAAACCTACTTTACGATTTCACAACCGTAATCATTTTTAAAGCAAAAATGAATTAAAAGGAAGTTGAGTGATGGAGCATCGTCAATAAATGAGAACTTTAAGTAATACAGACTTTAATCAGTAACAGTGTTTGCTCGATTAGCGTTCTAGAGGTGTGCCTTATGATTTGCGAAATATTGCGAAACCCACCCTTAACTTAAAGAGGGCTATATGAGCTGGGTCACTAATGATAAATTGATGATAGTTCGGTTGTCCACTATGTATTTCCGTTTCGTTTATTCTTCATATAAAATAATGTTTAAACAATGAATAAATATAATAAGTTAATAAATAATAAAATAGGTACCGAACCGTTTTTCAACTTACAGCACTTAAGAATTGACATATATCAAAAAGGATATACGAAAATAAAAAGCATTTCGGTTGAGGTATATTTTGTAGGACTCGTTCAAAATTGAATTTCCAAAGTTTGATTATGTGAATGTTTAATTTCAATTAATTTTAAATCAGGCTATGAAAATTGATAAAATTTCTACTAGTTTTGAAAAAATTAAAAAACTTCAGAACCAACTTAAAAAGAGGAAAGAAGCATACTTACAACCATCAGTTTCACTCTCCTCCATTACTGTGGTATGGGTCTTTCATCAAGATATTTTCGCTTCAACTCTTCAAAAATATTGTGGAATTTTGGCGTCGTTTAGCCCTGCATAGACAGTAGTGCACCACCATATATCACCACTCGTTTACAAACTCTACCATTCCAAACACCTTCCAAATGACCGTCTTTTCCGCCACCTGCACCGCTCCGGTCAACATAGCGGTAAGTACTGCTCCGAAATAAGCACCCTGCTCTTTTTTCAGAGATTGTCAGCTCCATCCAGGCCCGAGATTTCCGAAAAGTCGATGAGCACCATCCAAAAACTAGCAGAATGACGCCAACGAACAAGCACACGCGGTTTACAGGCTCTGGCTAGCTGCCCCGGTTCCTTTTAATTGTACACTACTAACTGCAGACCCTTAAGTACTGGGGTAAAAGAGACAAGTCGTTGAACTTGCCCACCAATTCGTCCATTTCCGTCACGTTATCCCAAGATGATTTGAGAACGTTGACCTCAGCTGCTGCCTCTGCAGACTTCAAAGAAGACCAATTGTGGCTCAACGGCTCCTTGGAGTCATTGGAACTGCCCAGAACCAAGGCTTGTCTTGCTGATTTGAGACAATTGAGAGCTGCCTTGGAAGCTCTGGACGACTCTTTGCCAAAATTGTCAGAATACCACTTACACATTGTGTCGGAAAATAACTTCCCTACTGCTGCTGGATTGGCATCTTCTGCTGCTGGATTTGCTGCTTTAGTTAGTGCCATTGCTGCCTTATATCAGTTACCACAAGACATGTCTGAATTGTCCAAGATCGCCAGAAAGGGTTCTGGTTCTGCTTGTAGATCATTGTTTGGAGGATTTGTGGCTTGGGAAATGGGTAACTTGGAAGACGGTCAAGACTCCAAGGCGGTTGAAGTTGCTCCATTATCTCACTGGCCAACTTTGAAGGCAGCCATCTTGGTTGTTTCTGATGACAAGAAGGATACCCCCTCCACCACCGGTATGCAGACTACTGTTGCTACCTCCGATTTGTTTCAATACAGAATCAAAGAGGTTGTCCCTAAGCGTTTTGAAGAAATGAAGAAATCGATTTTGGACAAGGACTTTGAAACCTTCGGTGAATTGACCATGAAGGACTCCAACTCGTTCCATGCCGTGTGCTTGGACTCATACCCTCCAATCTTCTACTTGAACGATACCTCCAAGAAGATCATCAAGTTGATCCACAGATTGAATGAGTTGGAAGGTAAAATTATCGCTGCCTACACTTTTGATGCTGGTCCCAACGCGGTTATCTACTACGACCAAACCAATGAATCCAAGGTCTTGGGTACTATCCACAAGTATTTTAGCCAAGTTCAAGGTTGGGAGAACAAGGATGCTTCTGGCTTCAAGGGTGTTGAAATCGAAGGTGTCGACTCAGAAATATACAAGGGTGTTTCCAAAATCATTTTGACCAGCATTGGTGAGGGTCCTCAAAAGTCCACCCAGAGCTTGATTAACGAGCAAGGCTTACCAAAAAACTAGTGTATATACTGCTAATAGAATAATATAAGATATATATTGAAGTCTCGATTTCAATCGAGAACCAACAATGGTTCGGGAGTGATGGAAGTATTAAAGAAAAAGATATTAGTGACAATTGAGTGACAAGTCTAATAAACCTTTCTAAGAAAGGAAGATTCGACAAACCGTCTCTGTTAATTTGCTGAAAGTTGGGACATCTTTTGGTGACTGCTGTCCCGAAGACTATTGTAACATTAAATAAGGTTAGATAAGGTTAATGATTAGCTCTGAATATACCAGGATTCTCACATTGTACAGACTATCATGGGTTTGAATTTGTTGAATGCGTTTTGCATTTAAAGATGACCAAATAGACAAAGATTTTGCCATATTTACTCTTACACTATACAGAGTTCAAGTAAATCTCTTTAAGGTATGAGACGATGATATTCAAGCGGTTGTACCGGACCAAGTTTTTAATCCGTTCTTATGGATTTCAAGACTGTTTCTGATCCGATCTCAGCTACTAGTTGCTTGAGCTTCATTTACACTTTCAAATGGCTACTTTTCCTGCTGGCTACTGATTTTGTAGTTTTTATATGAACAATACATAAATGTTATGTCTATGGTTTATGAGAAGCCAGTGTCGAGGGACGCCTGGTCTTGCTAGTCTGGATATCTTAAAAGATGGAAATGACACTAAATTTCATCGTCATCATGAAGACTGGAATTATGATTCTTCTTCCATTCCAACAATGGGGCCAACTCCTCGATCTTACCCGATTTATGTTGAATGAATGAATGTTCGAGTAACTCATCAGTTGAGGCTCTGTAGCGTACATCTACGCAAAGACAGATGGACAAGAATTTTTTGATGGAGTTGGAAAGAACTTCCGGCTTCTTCAATTTAGGAGTACCATTAGTAGCAATTAAATAAAGTGCCTTCAAAGGTTCCTCATTAAGGTAAGGAGGTTCACCTTCAATCATTTCAATGGTCATAATACCTAAAGACCACACATCGACCTTTTCATCATATTCCTTTTGTTTGACCACTTCAGGGGCCATCCAGTAAGGAGTTCCTACCATGGTGGCTCTTTTGTTTCTTTGGTCAGTCAACTTGGCACAGAACCCAAAATCGGTGATTTTCACATTCCCCTTGGCATCCAACAACACGTTATCGGATTTAATATCACGATGGATAATGTGCTTTTTATGCAAATGTTGCAACCCTTTCAAGGTCTCGAAACAGATGGTGGCGATTTGTCTTTCATTCAACTTGAAATCGTTGTTTTCGATGATTTCGGTTAACGAACCACCCTCCATATATTCCATAATGACCCACAAGTCGGAGTTTCCTCTCAAATATGAGTCTAAGAAGTTGACGATGTTCTTGTGCTGAGAGTCTTTCATTACCAAGATTTCGTTGATGATCAATTCCTTTCGAGGCTGGACATTAAGGTCCATTTGCTTGATAGCCACCTTATGATGGTTATCCGTTTGTTCTGCCAAGTATACCGCACCAGAAGCACCTTGACCTGCCTTTTCAATGATCTTAAACAACGGCGTAGGGTCGTTATTGTTGACCACGGTTTTCAATTTTGCAATCACTTGCATGTCATTCAATTTTTCACGTTCTTTCTTGATCTGTTTGGCAGACTTTACCGGAGCTGGACCAGTAGCAAGTTGTTTAGGAGCTTCATCCTTGGGGCGAGGTTGAAGAGGTTTGATGGGAGGTTCCAGCACGGCAGGCTTATTGAGATTAAGAGGCTTGATATTAATGCCTGGCTTGGGTCCCGAAGGAGACTCGGGCTTTTCCTGCAGTTTTTGAGCCAAACCAAACGGTTTGATGAAGTTTTGATTGGTGGGAGTGGCAGGAGCATATTTATTAGAGTTGTTTCCCGTTTGTATCTTCAAATCCGGATGTACCTTATTCCCTGGCAATTGAGGAGGAACTTGTTTGGGAAGCAGAGATGAAGTGGAGATGCCTAGACCAGTAGGCAGGGTTTTTGGGGCCGATTTGGGGGGAGGTGGAGCTCTTCGAGAAGGAGTGAGTTCTGGGGCGTGCTCGGGGGTTTCGGAGTCCGATTTGTTCAACAAGTTGTTGAGAGGAGAGACGGAGTTCTGGGGCTTTTGGGACGTCAAGTGATAGGGTAATGGAGGCTTGGGAGCTGCCCGGGAAGGTACAAATGTGGTTTGAGAGGACGATGCCGACAGTGGCTGCGAAATCTGACCCGATGGCTGCGAAATCAGCTGCAACACCTGGGGCTTGGAAGGAGGCTTGGTCCAGTCTTGTAAGGCCGGAGTCTTGTTCATGCCCACCGCAGGCAGAAGCATGGGCGTCGAGGCAGCCGAGCCTCCGTTGATGTCGGAGTAGAACTCCAAAACTTCGATCACGGCCACCGGGTCCTTTTTCCAGTCCTCATTGGTGATTTTGGAGTGTTGCAAGAGACTCTTCCAGGTGTCTGGCAAACCGGTGAAATTACCACTGGCCGGATCAAAGCCCACATGTACTTTGTGGGTGAAGTTGATGGGATTCGACACTCCTGCGTTCCCGTTTATCAACAGCAGCGCACTGCTGGAGGAAGCGTTTCCGATTTGGATCAACGGACACTTGGTGGTGAACGCGTCGATCCAGTCCAAGTAATCGTTGTTGGTCTTGACGGAAATGAGAATCAGCCTGCCGTTGTTTTTGGGGACGATTTCGAACAGTTGTGCGGTTTTGGAGTAGCCGGTTCCTGGCTTGAGTTGGATACTGCTGATGAGATTAAGGGGAAACGAGAGATCGGGCAGCTCGTTGACTCCCGGGGTGTTGCTGTTGGTGATGGGCTCTGTTTTGTAGAAGTTGAGGGTCTTGTCGTTGATCACCATGAATCGTTTGTTCCAACGGAACGAGGTGAAGATTCCGTCGTCTTTGACGTGGACCCATCCCGACTGTCTTTTGTTGGAGTTGATCGAGAGCAGGATGGACGAGTTGACGGCCTGGGGAGGCGGAGGGGCTCGACGGTACTGCTTGTTATTGTTGTTGTAGATGCTTGTCATGGTGAATGGGAATAAATATTAAGGGGAACTTGTGAAGAATATGAAAGAGTTCTATCGGTTGGAAAGTTTTCAACACGGATGAGGAGTCAGAAACACTGGTGACGAATCAGCTGAGGATGGTCGGGGATCTCTAGCGATGTCTGGTGATAATCCAAAGATACTACTGCGAAGGTGATTCGATGCCAGCGAAGTGTCAGATCAGGGGAAAAGAACACTTTGGGATGCTTCGAGGAGGAGGTACGTCAAACTGAACAGGGAGAACAGCCTGAAAACTTCAAAAGTCTCTGAAAACTTCACTAAAAGTCTCTGCAAATTTCACTAAAAGTCTCTGCAAACTTCACTAAAAACCTCTGATACGTCTGTTCAAAAAGGGCACTCAAACGGGGTGGCTGAGTGGTCGGGTGTTTGGTATGAACAGCCTTTTCTGTGCCTATGAAGGAGTGGAATCAGGACTCAGGGGACGTTGGGGCCGCCAGGGAATGGATGCTAAAACGAACGGTTTGGAGGACGGAGAATGTGTGCGTCAACCTCGTCAACTTCACTGGTCTCAATGCCAAAGAACAATAATATCACTGGGGGTGATTCTGTCTTTGTTCCTAGATGAAAATTCAACAATGTGGGTAGGGAGGTGCCTGACGATTAGGACGACGCGTTTTGTGTGATATCGTCTATACACGTGAGCAGCACGTGTAGGTGGGTGGGATTGAGATGGCAATGGTTTGTTTAGGGTTGGTTGGAAGAGGTGGTTGGGCGATAGAAAGATGGGTTGTTTTTGGCTTACTTAAATAATACTTCTGTTTGAATATGTATATTTTGCGGATAACAGCATGAACATCAATGGTTGACGTTTGAGGTGCTGGTGCCGAGCATATACGGCTTCTATTGCATGTGACATCCGACCAGCAAATCGCCGCCCGGAACTTGCACACTTCCGAACGTGAAACATCCTTACCGCAACAACAACACCTTATTTGGGTATTTCCACAATTTCTGCTAGTTGCCATGCTAAGACCATCCCTTGTACAGATTCGTCAAGCCCGCAAGAATACGCAATATCAGAAAGTTTGCGATTTTGAATCAGGTACTAGTGGACCGAGTGGTAAGGATTTACCCTAAATTCACGTTTAAAACTGAATTGGTATGTATAATTAGTTCCAGCATTCTAAATTAAGAATAGTCAAAAATCAAAAATGGTCCCCGATACTTTGTTTTGGGTTTGGTTTCAGCCAATTAGAGTGTATTTCAGTGCCAAAGTTCGTGTACTATCAGTGCCAGAGATATAGACAAAAATACTTAGTATATTTCTGATAGCCTTTTGCTTTCTAATGGGCCATAAAGTGTCAAGGCCATCAGACTGGAACCAAGTAGACTGGGTCTGCATGGGTGGAGTGATAGCCAAGTATTGTCCCCGACTTATTGATTACTTAGTGGTGCAATTAAAAATTGCCCAGTAAATTGCCCAGAAAAACCTAGAAGACCAAAGTGTAGACTGAGTCGGTTATCATTAACTAGCGATATCCTTTACCAGAGCAATCTGAACATGTTAATGATTTACGAAAGAGGGCTGGGAATGTTCATCATTCACCAAAATGCCGAAATTTAATGATAATTGTATTGTGATGTTATGGTTGCGAAATGGCCCTTGGTCGTAAAATAATTAGTTCAGGTGGTACTGAAAAAGCAGCTCTTAGAATTCCATTGACTTAATTGACTAGTGGCCTTGAATAAAACCGTTGTATCGTGTACAGAGAAAGAATTACAGCTAACAAAAGTTATCACAAACATTCTCCATTTATCCTTATATATTTGTAAAAACTTTTCTTGATTATTCTTTTACTATATCTTTCCTGGTGGTGTATAATTATTTTAGGCTCTTCCAGTCGTACTTAAAGTAACTTTCCCTGTTTATATTGTATAAACAAGTCTTTCCCCGATTACATATCAATATTACCATCATCCTCTTATATACTACTATAGTTTTCCCTAGTTACATATCAATAATAAATTTCCCTAATAATTTCCTTAATAATGTTTTACGTTCTGCTATAGTTAAAATTACTCCTGGTAATTAATCGGATAAAAACACTAATAGTTATTTCATTAGAAAGTAAGTGCAGTAGATGATTTGAACTACCAATTACAAAGCACGAGCAGATTCAAGTTCTAAGTGGATAAAACCTTTAGTAGTATATATAATAACTATCTATAATAGTGTTTAAACAACGAATAAATATAAGAAATTAATAAATAGTGAATTATTAATATAAAGAGAATAGATAATAGCAATATATATTGAATAAATCCAAGATATCTTAAATAGACCATTGAGGGAGCTGAACCCTAAATAACTAAATTGCAACCCCCCATTTAGTCGTGGCAGAAAACTATGAATACAATAAAAAACAGGTATGAATAGTATTCAGCCAGACCAGAACCTTGCTATCGAATTGGGGAGCTAACCTTGTATATTATCAAAATCGGGTTCGCTCTCAGCAGAAGACCAATAGATAGTCTTAATACCAGACTAATTCGCTAAATGCTCTTTTGAAGGCTCGCAAGAATAAAATACAAGACATTTGACGGCTGTAATCAGCCTCAGTGGAACATTTCCTTCAATTGGATGATACTCCTAAAATCAGCCTCAGTGGAACGTTTCACTCAATTGATAATACTCCTAAAATCAGCCTCAGTGGAACGTTTCATTCAATTGGATAATACTCCTAAAATCTTACCATCAAGTTCTAAAATAATGTGGTAAAATTTTGAAATATTGCCTTATAATTTTACCTTCACTTGAATATTTTGCAGGCGTTACATGGTTGCCATCAGTTCATGCTGGGAGGTTTTTCATTAATTTATTTTAAAAAAAATTAAAAGAACAAATCCATTATTATTTTCCCGGTTAGGCCATTCTGCTATACCATTCCCGGCTGTTTATGTGACGGAATTTCATCACCAGTCTATCAGAGTCATTCGGTTCCACCTGTGGATAATTGTGGGGGACACGACATTGACATCCCCCACCATCACCACTACAACCAAATCAGTTCGCCACCCGTCACTTGTACCCTCCCAATCTCGTGCCAGCATCCTCATCCGCAATGCCGCTCTTCCGGTCCCGAAAGAAGGACTCCAGTCCTGTTTCTCCCACCAAATCTCCCCCGGTGTCGGCCAAGCCCGAATCCACCAAGCCTGGCGAGTCCGTGCTGCCGGTTCCCAGCAAGTTGAAGCTTTTCCGTTCCAAGAGCTCGGTGCTGCCAACACCTGCGGCCAGCTTGAGTCCAATTCCAGCGATCCAGCCCCCCAAACTGCCCCAATCAGCCCCGGTGCAATCCAAGAAAGAACCGGCTTCTACCGAAGACCCAACCAGCCTAATTCCCCAGAGACTACGCAAAAGAGTCAGCACAATCGTGGAGGCCGATGATCTCCAGAACCTCGACAACTCGGGATCCGATTTCGACCTGGATTCGGGCCTGGAAACCGGCTCCTCTGACGGCAGCGAATCCTTTGATACTTCCAGTGGAGAAAGCCACGACGACTACGAAGAACATTCCCACCCCGTCAAGAAGAGGTGCCAGATCTCCCAGCACCACTTGGCTTCCCAGCTCTCCACGATCATGGGCTATTGTGGAATGGGAGCTTTGGTCTCCAGTAAAGACCTTAAGGAAGCGGCCAATGAGGAGCTGAAACATACATTCTCGTTGTTGGACGAACACCTAAAGATCCACCACCTACCAGCATCTTTTGGCAACACCCAGTCGGTGATAGACGATCAACAAATCAAACTAATAGAGGCCCTCACCGACAAGGCCAATGCCGTGGTCCAAGCGTGTCAGCAGGGGACCAGTCCTAAGCATTTGGGTAAGACGTTGTTCCAGAGGTACGGAGTGGTCCAGGAAATGATTGGACGAGGAGCGTACGGAGTAATCAAGCTTATCGAACTGGACCCCGAAAGTAAGCACGGAAAATCCCATCATAACGCTACCTACGCTGTCAAGGAGATCCACCGAAAATCGGCCAAGGAGCCCAACGCCAAGTTCATTGAACGGGTGTTGTCTGAGTTTATTATCTCGTCCACTTTGAACTCCAAGCACATTGTCAGAACCGTAGATTTGATGGTGACGCTTCCTCCTGCCTCAGAAACAGGCGAATCATCCCCGGTCAAATTCAACCAAGTCATGGAGTGCACTTCGGGAGGCGACTTGTTTACGTATCTCATCACCACCACCGATCAAAACAACCATACGGTGGATATCATGACCCTTGAAGAAATCGACTGTTTTGTCAAACAAATCGCAAAAGGATTACGGTACATGCATCAGCACGGAGTTGCCCATTGTGATCTCAAATTAGAAAACATTTTAATCTCCTACAAACAGCCTCATGATAAACACGGCGATCCTCATTCAAACGTCACTCTTAAAATATCTGACTTTGGCAAATCGAATGTGTTCAGAACCAAATTCGATTCAAAAGAACAATACCTCCCACATTCTTCAGGACCTCTCGGTTCTGAACCATACATGGCACCCGAAGAATTTTCTAATATTAAATCCTACTCATTAGCCAAAAAAGATTGTTGGGCATTGGGAATTATAACATTGATACTATTTAATATCAGAAAGTATTATTATACTGGCAACAGTCATTTTTCCGATCAAGCCTCTGACGATTCTTCTTCAATCGATGGCTATGGAGCCGGTTATCTTTGGCGAACCACCGAGGTTAAAAGCCATTTCTCAAAAAAATATAAAGATAAACATTTTGAGGAGTATAGTGAAACTCGAATGTTGGCAGATTATGATCCTAAAAGTAAGGAATGGTTGGTGAAACGTTCAGGAGGGTACAAACCCATAGAAGATCTCTTCAAAAGACCAGGCTCCAAAAGAAACTCCCGTGATGATGAGGATGAAGATGATTTGGGTGAATTGAGAAGAATGACAATATACAAGATGCTTGATATCGAACCTGAATCTCGACTTAGTGCTGATGTGTTCCTCAGAGGTGACTGGATGACTTCAGTGGACAACTGTATATAAGTGCATGCTAGAAATAGTTAAAATAAAACCCATCACTAGTTCATAGACCTAAATGATCCATGATAGCAAACCAGTAGTGATGTTGTTTCTCCTAGACAATATATGACATGAAAGATAGATGTAGAGAATGCATGAATATGATGAATTAAAAGGGTTTAGAAATCCGCAAACATGTTGCCATAAGGATCATCCACCCCACTAATACCATAATCAAGATCCTTATCTTCTGGATATCTATCGAATTGAGAGGTATCTCCAACCCCTGAAGTGATAGGAGGTTCATAAGGTGTTTCTATATCTCTTGAAAGTAATCTTTCCCAAATGACTTCTTTAAACCATGGATGGTTTTTCACATCATCTGAACCACCTTGTAAATTTCCGAGTCTTTGAGTCAAATCTTTAACAATTAACTTTTGTAATAAATCAAGAATATCTGGAGGTAAATAATCAGGATAAGTAATGGTTCCATTCAATATATTTTCATAAGTTTTCATAGGGGTAGGATCATAGAAAGGGGTGTAACCGGTTAACATTTCAAAGATCAAGATTCCAAAAGACCACCAATCCACTGATTTATTGTAAGGTTTTGTGGCCACCACTTCCGGAGCTATATAATCAGGAGTACCACATAAAGTATATGTGACATCACTAACTTCTTTGGCAAACCCAAAATCAGTTAATTTTATGTGGCCATTTTTGTCCAACAAGATGTTTTCAGGCTTCAAGTCTCGATAAATAATGTCAAGCTTGTGTAAATATTCGATGGCCAAAAAGACCTCTGCGGCATAGAACTTGGCTACCGGGGTAGGGAACCGTTGGGACTTCCTCAACAATGAAAAAAGCTCACCTCCTTCTATATAGTCCATAATCATAAACAAGTTGTGACAATCTTGGAAAGTTCCCCACATTCGGATGATAAACGGATGTTGTGCCAACTTCAACATACGACGCTCGTCATTTGTATGCTCCACCTGTTTCATGTTGACAACCCGCTCCTTCTTCAACGTCTTCATGGCATAAAACCGACCGTTATGAATAGACCGTGCCAAATGGACCCGGCCAAACGACCCTGTTCCCAAGGTCCGAAGAATCTGAAAGTCGTTGAGCGTGTACTTACCCTTGGTGGTGGTATCCCTATGGGCATGGCGCGAGTGCATCCGATGAAGCGAGTTCAGCGACGACGTCTTTTGGTTCTCCAACACTGGCGGCGAAACGTAGATGTTCTGCTTCTGTTGTCTTTGGGCTAACTCTTCAAGGGACACGTCGTTGAGTGACATCTGGCTGGGCTCGTTGTTGGCCATAGAAGTCATGGATGGATGTATGGAAGTCAAATATAATAAAACCAGACTCTATTGGTAAGGCATAGCATTCAGTGACAATCAGTGTCGTTTTTTTCCTGGGTGTGCCTGCGCACGACCAGACCTGGCGCAACCGCAGGTTAGCTCGGCAAGTGTCATTGCAGGTTACGTCCTTTTAGGTTAATTTCGGTTATGCACACCTGCGTTGTCACCACATAACCTTCATTTTTAGCATTTGAGTAAAACCATCCTGAGTTTCCTGGTTGGTACCTTCTCCGGTGGTCTAGACCTAGATCCGATCATCTCTCATCTTTCTTGAGCATCTCTTTAGTTTCAACTGTTGGATTAGTGGACTTTAGTGCAATTCTTGACGCACTCCGGTCTTCCGGTGGATCGATCTGAGATGATGTCAGATCCGCCTTAAAATATTCTACTTTGGCGGCGAAAAAGCTCATAATTTTTGACTTGATGGTTAACCATAAAATTAGACTTTGAGACCGTTAAAGCCGATGAGTTGGGTACCACAGTGCAGCTAAAATCAATAGAGCCTTGGGCTACTTCTTATTCAAAAGGCAGAAGAGTCTTTAGCTTGTAGTGATGACCAGCATGCTATTTTGTACTTATTCTTTAACCAGCATCACTTTCCTTGTTCTTGCCTGCTTACATCACCCAAAACTCACGCGGCATATCTTCTTCCTCCTCTTCTTCGTCGTTTTCCTCCTCTTCGGCTCTCTCGTTCTCTTCCTCCTGCATTTCGTCGTCCGAGCCGTACCCGAACCCTTCTCCACCGCGGTTCACATCAGGCTGGTGTTGAGGAGTTACATACAGCCGTGTAACTCTTTCAACCTCTTGATGACTGGGTCGACGGCCCTTGAGGAGTCCGGTGATTTGAAGATTGGCTGATTTGAGCTTCTCAAGCAAGTCGTGGCTGTTCTGGATGTCGAATCGCTTAATAAGTCGCAGATCGTGCTCTTTGTTCTCCTCATCTTTGTGGACAGTATCACCAAAAGCCCTTCTAGACCGAGTTGTACTCCCACGGCATGGCTGTTTTGAATAAAGATTGATTAACTTTACCAAAACAGCCCCGAAGCCGAACTCTTGTAAGTAACGAGCACGATCTTGAACTGTAAATGAATCTCTGTTATTAGCAACTTCTTCATTCTCTTCCTCCTGGTTTTCGTCTTCATCATTGTCAGATCCCGAATCTATTTTTATCCGCTGGTTATTAGAAAACCTTCTGTTTCTGGGTCCTCCCTCAGGTGAAACAGTATCAAATAGCATAAACTCCTTATCAATATGCACATTGTATGCCGAGTGTCTGGTCAAATTTATGAGGATGAACACAACAGACGATTTAATCTCGTTCAAATTGGTATTAAGTGCGACCCGGTCACCCAAATCAAGTTCGTTTTCGAAATCGGATGGTACATTAAGTTCCATAAATCTCAACCAAATACGAAGAATTTTATCTTCCGGAAACTGATTCTTATTGATGTTTTCAATGTTGGCGTATTTGTGGTTTTCAATGTAGTTAATAGAAGTGACCATACGAACATAGTTGTCATTTAGCAAAAGATTTAAAAGCACTTGATCGTCATAAAAATCACCACTTGACCCGGTAAACAAAGTGCAATTAACGAGCGTATTCTCAATATATTCGTACCATGTCAGAGGTAAAACATAGTCATTATGCATCCAATGGGTGTCTTCGAATGTGCTGATAACGGTACTATTGAAATGGGGAGAGCCAGCAGTGAAGTTTCTTAAAATATCAAACGCTACCAACTTTTGTTTTACTCTCAACTGGTGAATTTCAGAATTTTCTTTGATAAATTCTTCAGGGTCACACTTTTCTAAACCATAGAATGTTCTTTCTAGAATTGAATGTAATGGAAAATATTCTAAAATATTCTGTTTGTTCTCATTTGTTTCATGGTATAATGAGTTCTTGATCACTTGCATAATGTTTAACTGAACAAAATTTCTCTGGTAAACATCTTCTGCTTTCACGGTGATATCATTGCACTCTGCAATAAGTGAATTGCCATTCAGACTGGCTGAACTTTTGTATAAAGAAGATAAACTTTTCAAAAACGAGTCGTAATTGACAACGTTATACCTAAACGAACTGAAATCGAGTATGAAGTTTCCTAGCAAACTGATTGTAATGGATTTGTTGATCATTTGTAGCTTTTTACTTTTCATTATGCCTCGGAAATGAGCTTTATGATTTAATTTATGATAAAATTGATTGATTTTATCGGAGAACGAAAAAGCTTTGAGAATTTGTAAAAAATTGGTGATAAGACCCCCCGAGTTATCAGAAGCAGAAGGAGGGGTGACAAAGCTTTTAAGGGAATTACACTCCACATAAAATGTCCTCAAGGTGGTGACAGATCTGGATAGCGATCTGATCAAATAAAGACAGTTTGTATAAAGGGGTTCATCGAGTAAGGATCTGATGATCCCTAAGTTTTTACTGAACCAAGGTAAGTCCTCGTTCTTGACTTTTTTTGAGCGCAATAACCTGTATCCCAACTCGTTCTGGCTTAGTAAAAACTGGAAATTATCCACCATATCAAATATTATTTCGGAAAAGGCGATGTTAATTTTTTGCGGATCCAGCGCAAGGTTGATGATTCTGGTTCTGTAGGTTTCATTGGTGCTGGTGTAAACGCTTAAAAGGTAAAACAAATCTGCTAATTTTGAGTCGTGGTCTTCGAGACCAAGCCCAATTAGAATGGTGAAATCGACCATGGTGGTTCCATGCTTTGAATTTTTCTTCCAAACCTTCAACAATTTCAAAAGTTGCGATGATTTTGCCAAGGACTGAACCTGATTGATGATTTTAAAATCAGTGTTTGCGTCTTTAATTTCATCATTCAAAATAGGGTACTTGGTACATAAATCAGCAAGGATTCTTCCAGGGAAAAGGAGGTAAATAGGGACTTTGGCATGCTCAGATCGGGACAACTCATCGTCCAACTTCAACATTTGGATAATTCTGGGGAATAATTTTTTATAGTTTTGAAAAGCTAGCAGAGGCTTGATATTTTCTAGATACACCACAATCAAGTTGAGAGCAGCCAAACTCATTAAGTCGTCATCATGTTTCAAAAGAACAAGGAGTGAGAGGTACACGTTTTCTGGCAACACCACGGGGGATTTTTTGTCAGTCCGAGTAATTTCAAAGTCATTTTCCTTCATGACATAGAAGATTTGACAAATGCTCACGATTAGTTCAAGCAATAAAGACATGTTCACCGACTTCAACACCGACTGGTTGAGCTCTATGTTAGGAAGACTGCTATCGAATGCTAGCTGATGTAACAATTCAGAAGATTGGTGGAGATCTGGGAAATGAGGATCGATAATGGCGTTGCATTCACGCAGCAATCGACGTAAGAGAACTGTCAAAAGTGTCACCGTGGACCCGTCCACAATGTCGCTCCCCGTTAACAAAAGCGGCACCAACCGCATCAGCTTGACCAACAACACGCCATAATGATCAGCGGTGTCATCTTCACTCAATACCAATAAACAGGTGACCACTCGGGCCACCGCACCTGTGTCAAACTGGTGATGGCGAATATTGGAGAGGTACAACAACACGTCCAACGAGGAGGAAACAATACCCACGATCTTGCTTTGTAGAACGTCGTCATGGGGCGTATGTAACGATTGGGGAACGTGGGTTCCCACAAACCACTGTAAAAGGTCCACGATGACGGGAATCACCAGTTCCAACTCCCGCAAACTGGCGCTGACGGTGGCATGTTTGTCAGTATTCACCTTGGTGATGTAGGCTGAAAGGATCCGGAGAACCACGGCATGGGTTTCGAGGTCATTGAGTGACGAAGGCGTGGAGGAGGCGATATTGGCGGCCAATTGGCAGAAGGTTGACGAGAGGTCCGACACGAACAGGAGGTTGCCGATGAGGGAGTGCTTGAGGTCCTTGTTGCCGATGAGGGAGAGGTGGAGGTTCAGCATTGTGATACCCCGGTGTGGATTGGGATGATTGGTGATTGGTGATAATATGGAGGTGCGAATAGCGAGAAATCAGGCCAAATAGTGGGGGATTCTTGCGAAATAGCGAGCGTCATGGGTGGATTTGCGACAGAAACCTGGGGATTAGCGAGGTCGCGTTTGTGTGGTGCCTCAGTGGCTCTGGCTATCTCTCAGCGGACTTTAGCTAGTGCAACGATGGGATCAGATGAGTGTGATAAGGAACAATTTGGTATGGGTTTGCCAATTAGAACCGGATTCAGTGGTCTCACTGTAATTCCGAAGCGCAATATAAAATATACTTGAGCCATTGTAGGCTTAGAATTAGTTGCTTGTTAAGATTTACTAACTAGAAGAGATATTGTTATGTGAATCTCTGTTTCCATTTTTACCACTGACCTCTATGTTTCGATACTTAGTAGTTTGAGTCAAACGGAGCGGTACTCCAGTACGAATATCTCTCTGGGAGTACTCCGAAATTAAGAATTTGGCACCACTATTATTCCGTGTACACCTCCATCAATTTTTATAGAGTTAATCACTTCATTTATGAAATGTTTTGAGAGACTCACACGATACTGGTTGTTTGACACAAATTTTCATCTCATATTAATCTATATGTTAGAAATCTTTGAGCTTAAAAGAATTCGTAGACATTTTCGCAATCTTCAACATCTCAATCTTTCTTGGCCCATTCTCTTTCGGAACAGTCCGGTGTTGTGGAACAATAAGGAACTGATTGGCCCCATATAGAAAGCCTTACGCTCGGGTCTTGACTTTCTCCAAAGCATTGTGTTAACCTTCGTGGTGTTACACAAAAAGATGTGTATTGGCTGCAAAAAGGAAAATATCTTGATCACCAATGGGGACTTCCGAATTAGGTACACTCAAGTGTCATTACTGACCGATAACTAAATAGCCAAAAAATCAATAGAATACTGAGAGAGTATTTGACACTACGGCCACTGTCAATCAAGCATTCAGTGATTTATATCATTCATAGCTTCGTTGGGAATCAGCCCGTTTTTAGTTTCATGTGGTAGGGAAAGATCGCTGTTATTGTGCTTCTAAATGAGACAATTGTCGAAAGCAGACAACTACTGAAGTGTTTAAACTATTTCATCTAGCTCGCGTATGTTTGAGAGTTGCTTTATATAAGTATTAATTTTGTTGTGGACGAGCAAACTCAAAGAATGGCTAGACAGGAACTTGGACATGTCCGAATCTATTAGGACTTCAAAGAGACCAGGACCGGTAATCGAGAGTGAAAGACTACCCGGGTCAAGTTGACTTGAATTTTTGTATTGTCGATAACCCTTAAATCTGTAGACTATTTATGTATGTTCACTGAAGTATATACCCAAGTCATCTTGGAGATTTTAAGCTATGATTCACTTGGCTCCTTCAGATGTCAAGAAAATCAAGTCATTTAAGCATTGAATCCCTTGTTGTCGTACCTCAGTCGTAATTAATGATATCTGGAACTATACTAAGCGGTTTTGAAAGCACCGAGTGATTGCAAACAGCTCTAGTCGTTGAACCACGTAAATGGAAGAAACACTTCTCAGTTGCATCTGATTTTCCAGAGTCCAATTCAACTAGAGATCAAAGATCATGATTATAAATTAGCATTGGACAGCCCTGCTAACTCCATCACCTCTACATTCAAGCAGCGAATATCATGATATAGCAAATTTCACGAATAAATTCTTGTGATGTAACAAGAAACGACAGAAACAAAAGCCCAAGCCCGGTGATTAGCTTATAGAAAAAGCTATACTAGCATACGAACATTGATGGCACTTCCAATAAAAATAATATTTAAACTAAACAAAAAATCTCTAGGCTTATCCTCACCAATACCACTAGATCTTTCCTCTCCAGTAGTCTTGACTCTCCTTGGCACCCTTCCCCTTCTTGATATCCTCACTCACCTTTTCATCAGCATCGACTCGCTTGGGGATATACGCCAATACCCCGTCCAAGTCGGCACTGGCCGGGATCCGAACCACTCCGTTGATGTCAGCAATGACGTAGTCTTGGGGCTCGATCCGCAAAACATCCTCGCCACCGCCAATGGCCGCAACCTTCACCTCCAAGGGCACATTGATTCCCACCACCTTCACGAGAGGCCCTGGCGCAGACGTCCCCAACCCGTACGACCATACAGGGTACCCCAACAGGACGTGCTCGTCCAAGTCACGAATACGGCCAAGAATCACCGATCCGTTAGCCTTTCTGTACTGAGCTCTGGTAGACATCAAGCCTCCATAAAGAGCGTTATTGACAGTGACAAACGGACTGGACGTGGTCTGAAGCTCCAAGGGAAGCCCCACCACCACAATCAGGTCCTCAGGCACGTTGTCAATGTAGGACTCCTTGACAGCAGGTCGAGGGTCTGATTTAGGGGCATACAACACGGTATAGGCTCTCCCCACTGCCGAGGAAGAAGTAGGCGAACGGATCTGGAGATTAGGAAGAAACCCTCCATCGGAGTGTCCGAATTTGTTCAATGCATCCGAAACGTCACAGGGTGTATACTTCTTGAGAATGGAGATGATTTCTTTCGATTTGGTCATAAGAAGAGTAGTTGAAATATGGGGTAATCCGATCGGAATATCCATAGTGCGACAACGATAACATGATAAGGGCACCTTAGATCACCAATTGTATTTGAAGAAGGTACAGTTCCAGTACCAACCTCTTTCAGCAGTAATGTATATTGGTGGCTACTGCTATTCCAACCCCCTTTTTATATTGGGCTAGTTAATTATCGTGCTTATATACATTATCTACTTGTTCAGTCGACTGGTAGGACTGGAGTCTTACTAGTGTCTTCCACTCCTCTGATATATACATGGCCCCACCTGATATGTGGGAAATCGCTCAAGCCAGACTAATCCAAACTAATTCTGTCTTTCAACTTCTTATACCTCTCCCCATCGTCTCCCTCCAAATGGTCATCTCTCATTTGAGACACAGGCACCACCTTGTGGCCCAACTCGTCCTCCTTGGTCTTTTCCTCAATGATAACCATGTTGTTGGCCACCTTAAACCGGGTTCCCAATTCCTCGACAAAATTTGGGTGCAACAGGTAGTCCAAGGTGATTTTCTGTTGATCCACCCGAGTGTCTTTGATATCATTCAAAATGGCTCCCAAGGTGTGGGGATGGACCATTGTACGTACCACATCGCCGGTGGATTTGTCCATCTGTGACTGGACTTCTTTTTCTCCCTCTTCGAAAAGGGTTTTTCTGTGTTTGAGCTGCTTCAACGCCAAAGAATTGTCCATATTCTGGCCAGGAGTGTGTGACTGGATCTGACGTCCCAAATTATTGATATTACTAACATACTGGTTGTCATAAGTAGAGGTTCCTGCCTCGTGGGGATCAAATCCGTCCTTTCCCTCAGGCAAATTGACCTCGTTCTTGTGTTTGGTGATCTGGTTGCTCTGAAGCTTCTTGCGGAGTTTGCCAGCATCAAAACCACTCGCTTGATATGGTTCTTGAACCGGTTTCTGATTCAAACTCTCGTCCACGGATCGTTGCTTCTTCAATTCGGCATTGATGTGACTCTGTTCGTATTTTTCAGTCAATTTTTTTGGAGGAAGCTGGTTGATGGAGCTTCGGTTAACGGATTTGGCCGCAGATTCCACCGATTTGGTGAGTTGTCTTGGTTTAGAGGCTCCACTGCCCATTGTCAAAGTAGTTAATGAAGAGTGTGCATATTAAAGACTTGCCATGATGAGTGTATCACGTGGAATCCCCAATTCATCATCTTATACTACGAAAGAATGACAAGTGATTGCTAGCTTTGTAGTCAATACTCTTACGTTAAGAGAGGAAAGCCTCCTTGTGAGTTTCGGGCGCTTTTTTTTTTTTTTTCTTCTTGTTTTGGAATCGTCTTTGGACTTCCAGAGGGCCCAATTCACAAACACAAATGAGACCCGTATTGTAAGACTGAGGAAACCCTTCAGTTCTTTGAAGAATATCAATGGAGAATAATCACCAGATATATTACGAGGACCACAGTTCCACCCATTTTTAGTACTCAGTTCGCGAGACCATTTTAATAGCTAAAGAGCAACGGGTTGGCACTGGTAATTAATACAATATACCCATATCTTTATGTGAGGTGCTAAATACTCAACGAGTTCTTAACTCATTTGTGTAGTTTTAGTTACCAACAATAAGTTAACCAGGTGAAACAAAATCAAGAGCTAATGATAATACTAAACTACCAGTAGCACCTGGTGTAACCATAGTTGATCATTATGGATTTATATTTACATTAGCGATGTGTAGTATAAGAGTATTGGAACTTGATAATAAAAAATTAGCTGAATCAAGAAAAACAATTAATGGTAATATGTTTAGAACAGAAATATCTATATAAATATAAAACATAGAATAAAGTCTCCCAAAAGGGGGAGGTTTAATTGGAGTTGTGTTATCCAATGCATCTACTGATGTAGCATCGTTTATACGCCTTTTTATATACTTTCATATCTATTCTTATATAGCGTATATCCTATGATGATATATCCGTCAATTGTAAGCATTACAGAAGCTATAAATAGTGCTAAGAAATAGTAATGGTATGGATGAATATTTATTTAATTTAGTTTAAGGAATTTAGCACTATCTTTAGGATTAACATCTCATGGATAAATAGGTAATAATTATTTAATATTATCAAGTTACTTACTAATTTTATAGTATGCCATGATTTAAAGATATAATAGCGGTTATGATTTAATGGTAGACACAGGATACTTAAAATGTCCGGAAAGACCCGTTATTAACAATTAATAACATATTAACATTAATTGTTACTAATTATGTAAAACATTATATGTTACTAATAATGTAAAATACTTGATAATAGTAGATCGATATGTTCGTCCCCAAAAGTGAAATTCACACCAAAATGGCTGTACCGAATTTTACACTATTTAAAGCTCTACCCTTTCAAAGTCTATGCCTACCATGGTTTCAATGATATATATATTTTAGTGTACACGACCTAGGTCTGATTTAGAAACAGAAAGAATCCAATCACCAGATTGCTTAGTATATATGAACGTATGTAAGGAGCCTGATTTTCTTATTAAAAGCTATTCTGGTCATTGGATGTTTATTTTAGCATTTCTTTCGGTTTCGGTAGAATTTCCTAGTATTTCAATGGAATTGTTAATCTATGTTAATCTATGTTTTCATCCACATTGACAGGAAAATCAATCCTTCTACTTCTTTTCCTTCTTTTCCTTTTTCTCCTTCTTTTCTTTCTTTTCTTTCTTCTCCTTCTTATCCTTCTTCTCCTTCTTTTCCTTCTTTTCCTTTGGCTCTTCTACTTTGGCCTTCTTGACCACTCTTTCTTCGTCAGAAACTTCGTCATTTCTAGGCTTGGCTTCTTCATAGTCGGCAGCACCGTATCCAGTGGGGAAATGTCTCATTCTCAAGTTCTTGATCTTCTTGACATCCTTTCTGGCTTCGAAAACTTTGTCAATGTCAATTTCTGGGATCTGCACGGTTTCACGAATGTTGTAAAATCTGGAAACCTCAGCTTTGGATGCTTTGAAACTCTTCTTGCCGTGCACAAACACAGAATGCTTACGGTTTTCAGTTTCGGCCGATAACAATTCTTCATTGATTTGAAAGGTTCTCTTCTTATTTTTGTGCTCCACTTTGAAGGTGGATGGTCCGTTGGAAATCGATGTGGCGGTGAATGAGACTGGCAAGGTCTTGAGCTCCTTAATAGGAAATCCTTTAGGGGTTTTTATCAACCAAATTTCCTTTTCATCGGAGATGTCAAGGCCGGACTTTGGCGATATTTTGACGAAATGCTTGGGAGGTGCGAACTGGACGTCTTCCACGTCAGAATCGGACTCGTTGACGTATTCACTCGACTTGTATGCTGACATTGGTGGTGGGTAGAAAACTTCAAATTTTTTTTAGCATCTCATCATTGTGCGCACGTGAAGCCTTATGCAGATACAGCGATGGTTAATATCATGGATGAAAATACAACCGGAATCACATGGGTGGGTGGCTGTGGTGCAAGCTGACAATGGAACCTGGTGGTGGTAGCATGACACTTGGGCCGTTGGTAGGTTTGAGGGTGCTAAAAAATTATCGAGGCACGGAACAGTTGAACCCATGTGTCACGCCTGATAATCCATTGATGGTAATTAGCGGCGTATTTTTTTGGCAGATCGTATGTCAAGAATATTCCACATTTCCGTTTTAGCTTTTGATTTGGGTTCTTACGATAGTTTGTATAGAATCAAGTAAATAATTATAGGGTTATGCTCATTTGCTCAGCCCTTGGATCTCGGACTAAATTTGAAATTTTTTAGAGGTGATCATTGTAATTTGGTCTCTGTGGATTTCAACTCGTAATGATAGGTCCAAATTGTAGCACCGAGTCTCCAGACTGTGCCACAAACTTGTCAATATACGATTAGGTAAGCGCGTTTATATACCGCTTAAGTAACCGCCGAGGTGCATGAAAATACTGCTAAATTAGGCACAACATTCAACAGGTCCGAAGACCATGCATCAAAGATGAATTGACCCTCGAAGTATAGCTTTGGATGTTTAAGAGTAATCATCACCAGAGTTTCTAGCTAGATTGTGGCTTACAAGCTTAAACGGTGATAACGGAACTAGCCCCTTGTTAAAGCATGACTTCCTCTACAGGATCTGGTTCTGAATCTTTGGCATCGCCGCACGGGCGTTATATACATGCACAATAAGGCACGGGGCTCACAATCTCGTATCTTTCACCTGGCTCATTATTTCAGTATAAAACCCTTCAGTTATCCCCCACCATTTAACTATTCAACACATTCAAGAAATGGCATTCATTGCAAAGAATTCAGGAGAAGCTGCCTCCACATATTTAGCCCTATATCTCATATATCTCGTGTTTGCAGCTGCAATTGTTGTCCGCGAAGGCTGGAGAAATCAATATGTTCTTTTTGTATTTTTTGGGGTAATGAGAGTGGCAGGTCAAGTCTGTGGTGTTGTATTTGCTTCGTTAGGATTCGAGCATTGGCAATGGTTGGTTGCTTATATTGTTTTTACAGCTGAAGGTTATTTTTTCCTTATTCTTTCCACCTTCCACTTTGTGGCTAAAGCTCAAACTGATAAATATGGTACATCGTGGTTGAGACCCACCAAGCAGGAAATCAAGTTGAAGAAAGATGCTGAACCTAACAGTGCCAAAGCTCGCCGTTATGAGTACACTTTCTCGCGTTTTTTCCATTGTATTTTGATTCCTGGTAATGCCATGCTTATTGCTGGAGGGTCCATGTTAGCGGGACAAGATACTGATGATCATACGGTGCATACATCTAGAGCATTAAGAACCACTGGCCAGGTGATATTTTTAACTCAAACTATAATTGCTTTATCTTGTGCCGTGTATGCTGCTGTCAAGGAAGGTCTTTTCGAATCTCCTTACGTCAAGGCTGTTTTCCTTGCTGGACCTTTCCTTCTTGTCAGAGGTATATTTGGTATCCTTTCCATTTACATCAGTGATATGAATTATTTCGACCTTAGAAACTATACTGCCGAAGGTTTGACTGATAAGTTTGTGATCTTCGAATACGTCTTAGCGACCTCTATGGAGTTTATTGTGGCTTGCATCTATATCGGAGTCTATTATGTATACACCAGACACCAGAAAAGAAGATCCCCGGTCGTTTCTGACGGAAGCGAAGAGCATCTTGTTACTTCTGGCGAAAAATCGGATTCTTTGGGAAAGGCTTAGACAAACCAACACCGCGAAATATATTTTAGATCGCTTGCTTAATTAAGGAACTTCTTTATTGGCTAAGGTCATATCTCGCTTTATAAACATCGGCATAGAATCTGACAATTGGACCCATTGTAGTATCATACCTCTGGGCGTGGTAAAGAAATTGAATAAGAGACGGTGGAAGATTCTTGTTCTCTAAATATAAATGTCTGCTAATAAGGAGAGATCGCTCTCTTTAAAAAAAGAATATTTCATCTCCTTATGAAATTGGGTATATGACAACTCCCAATTCAACTCTAACCAACTCATCTAGTTAATTATGAATATATGTATAATCGCTTACCTTTAATTAAACATATGCACTGACCATTTTTGCCAGTCCTTAGACCAAAGCACGAAGTATCTATCGCATCTGCTCTTGGCTAAAAAGGTGGTTTGCTTAGAACTTTTAACATTAACACTCTTACAATGAACAAAATTATTTTGTACTTCTGTTAAAGCTATCGGTTATCCCATTATATGAGGGGTCCAGGATCCGTTGGTTTCATCTCTTCTCAGATTCAAGTAAATTATTTCCCATTCTACCAACTATAAAATATTTATTGTGGAGGCTGTACTTAAGATGAAATTTGAATTGTCATGACGGGTTTCGGTACTCTTGAACCAATAAAGTGTAAAGAGCTATCCTAAACTAGCAACGTGGGTCACTATCATCTAAGTTGAAATCATGAAGCTAACTTGGGTGGTCCAAGTGATCTTTCTGAAAAGAACCTTCTCCCTAACGGCCTATTACGTCATTTGGAGAACAACAGACCAATAAAGTGTGCCAGTTGCCTCGTTGCACATTCCACAAAATCAAACTTTAATACTTCGTCCCAAACGGTAAAAGTTAATCGTGGGGCTGTAATGGATCATAAGTTTTTGACCAATCGGGGGACTGAGCCACGAAGCGGTCACTTAATCTGAGCCGCATATTCCGTACCTATTTCACTCGTAAAATCAGCAGGTTTAGGGGGCTTCAGTGAAATGTGTGACCAGAGCAAACTTGGTGCTACCCTAATTTTGAATGTAAGGCTAACATCCGTTTATACTAGTCTTTTCTCAAATATCCGTTTTTATGAACCCTTTAGTTGTGAAATCTACATCCCCTAAATTTACGGGCCGGTAGTTACGGTTAGAATTTTTCGCAGTCGCTTGAGCCTCGAAAATGCCTAGTGAGAAAATCGATCTAGTCGAATCTACTCTTCTTGAATTACAGTAAAAATTTCATAAATGTTTGTAGCTAGCACTGCTAGACATATATTGTCTTAACCATTGCTAAGACTATATAAAAAAGCCCGACCGGGTACGAAAAGGGTATATATCAGTAACGAGAAGAACAAACTAGATTAAGCCAATTCAATTGGGGTATTAAAGGAGTGACGCGTCCTGAATGTCTATAAAGGACCTATTTTATGTGGTTGAATTAGAAAAACCAGAATCTCTTCTTGACTGCAGTGGACTTCTTGCCAGATGCTTTCAATGATCTCTTTAAATCGGAGGTAGAACTGGTAATGGTATCAGTATTGGTATCAGGGGAGTAGTTAACGGTAGCAGCAACTTGGACCAACAAGTTAATATCGTAACCAGTAAGATTGTAAGGACATGCGACGGTTTTGTTACCCTTGAAGTAAATGTCGTATGGTCCACGAGTCTTGTTTTGGTGAGTTCTGTTGTAGTAGGTATAGTTGTGGAGGGTAAGATTGTAACCAGTGCCGTTATAAAGAGTGGTGTTAAAGTAACTGGAGTTAGAAATCACAGGACAAGCAATAAACAGAGTGGAGTTTTGGTAAGACAAGAAAGATCTGTGAATTCCGAATCCACCTGAGGAAGTGTTGTTTGGAGTAGTGGTCAATTTTCCACTCTTGTCAACGTAGACATTAGTATTCAATGGATAGGTGGTTCCATTAGTGGAGTTGCTAGAATTTTGAGTGAATGTACCATTGGAACTGTTTCCAAATGGAATATTCAAAACATAACCTTCATTAGCCTTGATTCTTCCGAAAAAGGCAGGCTCGTCAACACCCAATTCCAAGTCTTGACCGGCAAACTTGACCAAGTGATATTGAAATTTGTTACCTCTGTGATGGGCAATAAGACTGAACACCGGAGAAGTTGGTTGATATAATCTTTTACCAATTGGAATAGCGATGGCTAAATTGAGGTACAAAAGTACGGCTGCGAACAAGGCTGCGAAATTCATGGTACTTAAGAAGTAGGTTAAAGATGTCGAACACTGAAAATTTCTTAAGGGCAGTTAGACCCTTTTTATATTGAGAGAGGCAAATAAATATTGCAGCAAAGGAATAATCGACACATGAATCAACCCGCTTTGTGTCACCGTTTGCGGCGCAATTACCCTGTGAAATTGGTCCGAATTAGGAAGGGTAATTAAAGAGGCACGTCAGGTGCGCAGCAAGGTTTCACCAGAATAGAACAAAGTTGGATGGATTGGGAAATGATAGGGGCATCGGAGATGCCGGTCGGGCCAACAAATAAACTAAGTATAACTCACTCCAGCCTCGTTAACTACTGTGGTGAAACCGATGTAGATGCAAACTGGATCACCTTTTAACACCTTTTATTACCATGTATATAATCGAATATCAATCCATTAAAATTTTTTGTACATGAAACCTCGGTAATCAGTTCATTTACGACGATTTAAAACCGAAGATGAACTAACCTTTTTCTCAACATCACCCCACGTGAGGAGTAGCAAGCGTGGAAACTCCGGAGTTCTAAGCTTCAATTACGGCGCCATTCCAACTGGTCGGTAACTACGGAATGTTGCTAGTAAAAAGCCCACCGAATCGGGATGCGGTCGTGCGCCGCTTGAACATCGTCGAGTCAACCCGAATATCCGAACAAGATGAGCCTATTGACGGGTAAGACACAAAAGAGTAGATTGAGGCGGGTACTATAGCTAAGGATTTACTGTATAAGAAAGCAGACATTTACCAAAATTCTCAAAAAAGTCAGAAATTTTAAATTTCCTTGAGATTCACAACCCTCAACAAAATTGCAAAAAAGTGGAAAAAGTCAACATAGCTTAAAACTATTAACAGCTACACAAAAGAGCGTACTAACCTTTTAACTATTCGTAACTCTTCGATTAAATCCAACTTTGTAAAATTATCGCTACTGAGAGGTCACTCACAAAGCTCTCGAACTCAATTTCATCTAACTAACTTAATTTTATCTCCTATGTTCAAAGATGCTTGTGATGTCAGTACTTGGACGATACAATCGTTAAAATCTGACATTTGATTGGGAAAAGTATGAGCCTTCGCATTCCTCAATGCTCATTTGGATTCAACGGTACTATAGTGTTAGATGGTTGGATTAAATATGCCAACATCGTTTTATGCTCAGCTCATCGATGATTACGCCTTTCGTTTAAAATATTAATTTCCGTTTTCTATTGTTTCTTGATTAACCCAAATTGGGTGCACTTAATTCCTGTTATATAAAGTTTGGAAAGTGCTCATAGAGCATCGAGAATCATACATCAATCTAAGAATCGGTATGAAAGTTACAGATCACTCCAAAAAGATAATTCTACAAAATGAAAGGTTAATTACTAGTGTAAATAAATATACTATATAAACAAGATACCGTTCAACACCATATCTATATTAACGAGCCGATTTGATTACAATTCAACGGCTGGAGGACAACCTAAAGCACCCTTCAAGGAACCGTAGATGGTGAATTGCAAGGAGGTCAAGGTACCGACCATGATCAATCTGGTTGGTAAACCAGCGAAAGAACCTCTGACACCCAATTGACCGGCCAATTGAGCTAATAAACCAATGGTAGATTGACCTGGAGCCTTCTTGGTCTTGTTAACCTTGGACAACAAAGTGTCAGCAGGTTGAGAGACAACAGCAGCGGAACAACCAGCAATGATACCAGCAAGCAAGTTAACACCAGTCAAAGCGGAAGAAGATAATTCAGTCTTTGGAGTTGGGATAGCAGCGAAGATAGTTTCAGCAGCTCTTTCGAAAACCAAGAACTTGGCGATGTTGTATGGAATTTGCTTGAACAAGATTGGGGTGAAACCATTGTAGAAAGAACCAGCACCTTCTTCCTTGAAGATTCTACCGAAAGCACCAACTAAACCGTTAGCAAAGGTTGGTTGAGAAACCAATCTGATTCTGGTGGCTTCCAAAGGACACAAAGCAATATCAGCAAAGAATTCAGCCAAAGCAGCAGAACCAATGAAAACAGAGTTCTTGTATTGCTTAGCAGTGTCGTAACCTAATTGTTCAATAAAAGTCTTCTTGAACAATTCGTAACCACCGAACTTGAAGGCACCTTGCAAGGAGTAACCCAAGACGGTAGGACCTAAACCGGTCAAAAGAGCACCAGCACCTTCAGAAGAAATGACTTGTCTGAAAGAACCAATCATACCTCTGTTGTACACAGCTGGTTCCAATTGAATTCTGGTCTTAACCACATCAATAGGAGTCATGGCACCGTGAGTAGCACCACAACCGATGGCACCGGCAAGGGCGAAGGAAGCGTAATCCTTAACGGAAAATTCTGGGATTCTTGGAGGAGTAGCCATTTTAGTTACAGAAAAAGAGAGATCACTGTTCTATTTTAAAGCGAAAAATTTTGATGCGGTAGGAAACGGACGAATGCCCGGAGAATCGAGGAAATTTGATTGGTGGAGTGCGGCCACGTGAGGTCCCGAGCCCGCGACGCGACCACAACCTGATTTATAGTTGACGATTTTTGTTTATTGAAGGTTGTATTTAAGTATCCTTGTTATGTATTATGGTAGATATTAGTGGTATAAAGTTTTTTTGTAAAGGTTTAACTATCAAATTTTTGTTAGTTTCATTCTAAATATTCTTCTGGTAGGAAGATAAATTGGCCCCGGTCAACTGAATTCGCGAACGCGGTAGCCACCACACCAATAATCTTGAAGATAACCAATTCTCGGTATTAGTGTACATTATTATATACTGAGGTTGTAGTAACTGGATATAGGCTTATAAGTCCAGTTTCTCTGGCATGATTCAACGTCTTGTTCGCCAGCCCTCGTATTCTCCTTAATTAGTAGATCATATAATTTCAGATCCACCAGTTTTACCATGTAGTAATTCTCGACTATTCTACTCATAGATTACATTCACCAATATTTCAAAATGAGTAACCTTGTAATTCTAATTTTGTTTCAGGGCATCTTCGGGATTCGCTACTCCCAAACTTACCAAAACTGATTCATTGGATAACGCACTCAGGGCAGCCTTCTGACTCGCTAACCGTTTGTTTATATCGTAGCCCACCCCCACAACTGTATCATTGACCATCACAGTGGCTTGAAACTCGTTTCCAGCACGATGGTATTTATACACTGGTGCCATTCGATGTTGGCCCAACAAGGCATATAAGGTGTTTTTAGCATTATTATCGTGCCCAGGTCTAGAGCTTGGATCTGATAATAATCCATAGGGTGGAACTCCTGGGACTCCATATGGCATGGCTGATATGCCATAAGGCTGAACCGCTTGGCTTGCGTAGGGCTGTACTTGGCTTGTGTAGGGCTGAGGAACCGAAGGTTGGGTTGTAGGCTGTTTTGGACCACTGTTATCCTGATACATATTTGCTGTAATTTGTACACTTGGAGCCAGAGGTGGAGCCAGTGCAGGGACAGCCGTCGTGGACTCAGACGATGCAGGTTTAGCTAAAGGGTTTGTAATTGTTCCTTGGTACCCCTTTACGAGAGTTTCCATCATAGCATTGGTCTTTTCGTAGTCTTCAAAAAGTGCTGCAGCTGCTTTTTCTTTGGCATCTTCAAAACTAATACTGCTGCTTCCGAGTCCATAAGATTTACCGTTAATTTGTAGCTGAATTACGAATGGGTCGGATTCAAGTTCCAAAAATTCGATTTTAAAATTCTCCGGTTTAACATTGTGAAGACTAGTTACTTGTTGAAAAATTAAGTCCAATTGTTTCAATGCAAGGCCCTTTATTGGTTGAGCCAGAATCTTGAGCTCTGCTAAAATCGGTTGATACAAGTACAGAAGCCATATTTTCAATTCTGTGTAGCTGAATGATTCTTCAATCAAACCCGCTATGTAAGACAAGAATACATTGGCGAAGATTTGAATTTTTTGAGTTAAACTGATATCCAGTGATAAGTTGTACTTGTAATGGTCAATGAGGTTATAACCCAATGCAAATTTTGCCAAAATTTCGTTGGAAGTGATTTTATGGCACATCACGTAAATTTCATCTTCATCTATGTGAGGAAAAGTTTCATCTATAAGGTCCATAAGGGCTGATTCCAAGTGTGCTCTTCCCTTCACAGCCAACTTGGCATTATGGGTTTTGACAAAGCCTACCAGCTCCAAAAAATCAGATGGTTGGCGATACGATTTGTCTGTTAGCACTCGTATCAAGAGTGTATCATTTTGTATTTGTGGCAAAGGAGGAGGATATGATTCTGGTTCGGTGACATCTACTAGCTCATTTTCGAGTATTTTCAGGATCTCGTCGTTAGAATATTCCAAAAGGTATCCCACGAATTTGTCGGGTTTTAGAGATTTAAAATTGACCTTGCTCAAGGCCATCATCATCGGAAGTTTGCCTTCTTCAAAAAGTTGCTTTATCCGGACTGCAATCTTCACCTGAGATGTCGTAAGCAATGCTCGAAGTCGTTCTACCTGGGACAGATCTGGAACTTTATCTGCCATGGTGATGAGTTCTTTGTAGTCCGTACTGGTAGGACTTTTGTTTAGGATCAGGTTAAGAGTGGCTTGGATTTGAGACACGTTACTCTTGACCTGGTGGAGGTTGTCACACCAGGCAAGGACAGCACTCTGGTCTGTCGAATCCATGATGAAAGCAATAGGTGTGAATTAAAAACTCGCGCGAACCATAACTTCAGTTGATGGGTATATGAAAATAAGTCAGTTTTGAATTTTGGTCTGTGACAGTGACGATTTTCAAAAGAATGGATATTGGATATTGATCTTAAGGATTACAGGGAGATTGAGTCTTGTGTGTCATCTGGAATCATCGATAGCAAAGATGATTATAATCAAATATTCAAAACTATATGGATTGAGATATGCTTTTAGGCAGAAAAGTAAGATTCAAATTATTTCCAGAAGGAAGCTAACTAATAATAATCTAGTCCATTCATTCTTCAATGATCGTTCGTTCACGCCTTTTTTTGTTCTATAGTTCTATACTTGGAACATCTATTTGTAGTGGTCCTGTATCCAAGGTGTAACTTGAAAGACCAGAAACAATTGTAGTTAATAAGAACAACTGAACATTAACTGTGAGTTTGGAGCTTTTTTCCTACAAATATAAGGCCAAAATATACTCATGGTGATCGCCTTGTCCAAAAAGACGGTGTAATCGGCTACTCTGTGCTGCTTGTTCCAAATTATCTAGGTTGGTCACGAAGATCACTCAAACCAACTAACAAATTTTTGGTGATTTTGGCTGCAGGAAAGATGAGACTAAACTACATGTCAATTAGTCCTCAATTGCACACTTCACCGTTCACTAGTAGGAACTGACGTCCATATGGATGTGATTCTGGCTTGTATCACATCCGTGATAAATGTCAGGTAACCGAACCAGTATTTCGGGTAAAACTAAACAGAGTCTAAATACGATTAGTACAGTACTAAATGTAACTCGGGGCCCTGTCTTTGTGGACTCTATCTAAAATTGACCCCCTCGATACTCTTGTGACGATGAGACATCCTGTATAGATTTTCTCCTTGTACTCTATTATCTTGAGTTAGAGTTTTCGCCGAAGGCCATCGTCCAATCATTCAATCTGAAGTTCTCTTGCTGCCTAACCTTAAAGGCTAATACTAATATTAGGATTTGTGCGAGGATTTTTCTCCACTATATAAGAATCTACAGCAATTATTTGATACCACCAATATATTAATACCACC
The DNA here is from genome assembly GCA_030561405.1 of Suhomyces atakaporum. Classification (NCBI taxonomy): domain Eukaryota; kingdom Fungi; phylum Ascomycota; class Pichiomycetes; order Serinales; family Debaryomycetaceae; genus Suhomyces; species Suhomyces atakaporum. The sequence goes on from JAKTXH010000045.1 coordinate 44,677, forward strand.
AATTTCTCCTACGTAGACCAGCTTTCAGGCAAACCACAAATATACCCTCTGTATCATCTTATTTTATTGTTAACCAAATCTCTTCGAATAAGAATCAATCAAAACCCTTAAAAAATATCTTAAGCACTTATTCAGGTCGTGTGCGCCACAAAAGCCGTTTTGGCAGCCACGTCAATTCTTTCAGCAATTAGAGAACCGGATATCTCATGTTCTAACAACCTCTTGCTCGAACAAACCCGGGTCAAAACAGGCAGAGACTCCATAAATGTAAAAAACCTTGCCATAAATTTGCGTTATCAAAATGAAGGGTGTGCGCGACCCAGGAAAAATTGTCCTCGATGATTTGGCAACCATTTCTCCGCCCCAACTTATAAATAAATATCTCTCTTTTTCTTTTCATCATACCCCACTAGTTTTCAAGCTAGCCCTTAATTCTTAAACAAAAAGTTAGTCGCTGCTCCATCGCTGTCTGCTAACAAAGCCCTATCGAAACTTCAAGTTTTTTTGCTAGCTTTCTTGCTTCAACAGTACTCATCTAGTACTGTAATCTTCATCTTTGAGTACACCTGGTACTTTTTTCGTACTATTGTTCTGTTCAGTACAAAGTACTGAACTCCTGATCATTTCACAGCCCCTCGTGCTACCCTCCGTCCTCCTTATTATGCTTTGCTGACTCCCACCATGACCGAATATGATAACCGCTACGGCGACGACTTCGTCCCAGGGACAACCAAAATTTTTGTTAGCCAAGATAATTCATCTATTGATTCCACAAACACCTCAAGACCACTCAAAAAAAATTCAAAGGGTATTATTTTATTACCTCAACCTTGTGACAGTCCTAATGATCCGTTGAATTGGAATTCCTATCGTAAAGCCTGGCATTTTATTTTCTTATGTTTTATCACTGCCCTTACAGCAGCCATCTCCAATGATGCCGGTGCTGCCCAAGATTCTTTGAATGAAATCTATGGTATTAGTTATGACTCTATGAATACTGGTGCAGGTGTTCTTTTCTTGTTTATTGGCTGGTCTTGTATTGTATTCGCTCCTGCCTCATCCTTGTATGGAAGAAGAATTACTTATATTATTTGTGTGCTTTCTGGATGCCTTGGTTCGGTTTGGTTTGCCGTCTCAAAAAGAACGTCTGATACTATTTGGTCTCAAGCTTTTGTGGGAATCTCAGAAGCTTGTGCTGAAGCTCAGGTGCAACAATCCCTTACTGATATTTTCTTCCAGCATCAACTTGGGTCTGCATTGACCCTTTATATTATGGCCACCTCCATTGGGTCATTTTTGGGACCATTGATTGCACACTTAATTTCTGAGTCTCAGACTTTTAGATGGGTCGGATGGTGGGGTGCCATTATTTGTGCAGCAACCTTACTTTTGGTCATCTTTACTTGTGAAGAAACTGCTTTCGAGCGCTCTAAATATTCGGTCATTTATGATGGCTCTCAAGCCAATACTTCAGAAAATGAATTTGATGAAGATAAACAGGGACAAGAGAAAGATGCTGAAGGGGAAAAGCAAGCAGAAACGGTTAAGACTACCGAGTCTCAACTTCCTCAAGATAAGGAACTTCAGCATACTCTTGAAAATGAGAAACCTTGGCCATGGTATAAGACTCTTGCGCTTATCACCCCTGCATCATATTTGGAAGGCTATGGTTTCAAGCAATATGTTAGAAGATTCTTTTTGTACTTCAAAGTTTTCACACTTCCTGCTGTTTGGCTTTCAGGTGTGTTGTGGGGTTTACAGGATGCTTACATGACCTTCTTCTTGACTACTCAAGACACCTACTTCTATGATGCCCCTTGGAACTACTCAGGTACAGGAGTGGCAGTCATGAATGTCGCTACTTTGATTGGTGCTGTGATTGGGTGTTTTGTATCAGGTATTCTTTCAGACAAACACGTACTTTGGTTAGCCAAACGTAATGATGGTATTTTAGAGCCAGAGTACAGACTCTGGTTATTGTTCATTACATTAATTATCTCCCCCTTGGGATTGATTATGTTTGGTGTTGGGGCTGCCAGAAATTGGCCATGGCAAGCAATTTATGTTGGTTTAGGATTCATTGGATTCGGATGGGGTTCCATTGGTGACACTGCCATGTCCTATCTTATGGATGCGTACCCTGAAATTGTTATTCAGGGCATGGTGTGTGTTTCAATCATCAACAACACTCTTGCATGTGTGTTCACATTCGTTTGCTCACTTTGGTTAGATTCTTCGGGAACTCAAAACACCTACATCGCGTTGGCAGTTATCGACTTTGTTTCTATTGCATTTATTATTCCTACATTATACTACGGTAAATCTTGGAGAAAGAAAACCAAGGAAGTTTACTTGCTGATCATCGAATTAAGTTCTTCTAGCTGACACTTATAATACAGACATTTATAGATAATAAAGAGTCATTACCATTTTCATGGTCGTAGGTTGTAGTTGACAATTTCGTGTTTTTATTGATGGCAACTCAGCATGAGCAGAACCGGTCAATTTTAACAATTAACTTTCGGAAATTTACCAGTCCCCCCCATTAAACCAGTTTGATTAAATCATGAATTAGCAGTGCATTGGACTACCTCTCAAAATTTTTGACTTAGTCAAGATTCATGGCATCTTCACCGGTTCCATTAGATTCTGATGGGGCACCATTATGACCATTTTCGTGGGACTCAGTTGGTTCACTGGTGGCCTTTCCACTCATATATGCCTCCAATTCGTTATCTAAATCATCAGCAGATTTCTTGACTGGCTTGGATCTTCCCTTGCGCTCACGGCCCTCACGACGTCTGTCACCGTCACGGCGTCTGTCACCTCCTCTTTCACGGCTTTCACGAGGGCCTTCACGATTTCTTCTCACTGGAAGACTACCAATACGAGACGCCAACGAAGAACCACTTTCAACTCCCAATATTTGACCCATTGCCTTCTTGCCATCATACTTTGCTATGGCCTCGGCATTGCTCCTTACGTTGTCTCTTTGAAAGCACACATAGGCGATGCTATCGTTGCTATTGTCGAACTTGACAAAGTCCACAGGCGAAATGGTACCGAAAAGGTTGGACAAGTCTTCACCGTTAAGCTCGGGGTGGATGTTTCTAACCTTTATGACGGGCCTGGAGCCAGCCATGGCCACTATTTCTTGAGGAAGTCCGGCGTTGGGCGAGACTGGTGCTGGTCTTGCTTGTCTGGGACCTCTGGAGGGTCTACCTGGCTTGTTGATTCTGGCAGGGTTCTTTCTGGCAAGCCCACCTCTACGTGGAGCCTGCTTCTTGGTTTCACCGATTATATCGTCTAAGGACTTTTCTAAAATATCTGACATGGTGGTGCAGTCAATGTTTGAATTTGAGAATGAAAAATAGTGACAATTTGTGAGAGTAATTAATGTATGGACGATTTAAGTGAGTATGGAGTTGGAACTTAAGGGTTGATCTTGGAATTTTAAAGAGTTCCTATTGTGTTTACGGGCAGAATGTTTGGTCTATGTTAATCTAATGGGTCCTTGAACCCATATTTGAATAGATAATTGTGGACAGTCAAGCTGGTTGTCGTAGAAATTAGCGACAGATTTAGCGAGAACTTCCTGAAAATTTGTGCGACAGATTTACATATAGTGAGAGTATGAGTATGAGCCTAAGCTTTTCAGGCTGGATACCTGTGTCAGACTACGACCATTGCTCATTCTTACTCGTACAATAATATCATATTAATCACTTACTATTACTATATAAATTCTACTTAAAGTCAATCATTCAACTGCTGCACGGATTCGCTAGTCAATACCTTTTTGTCAGAGTACATCTCGACAATATTAAGGTCATATTAAAAATTTACCACCATTAGTTCTTTTTCTTTCCGACGGTCTTGAAGTTGTCCAGCTCTTCATATCTAATACCAGCTAATTTACCTTCCGAATCAAATAAATCAACCTTCTTAAGATAGTCCAATGGTTGCAATTTTGGCCAGTTCACGTACTGATAACCGTTCTTATTCAATTGAGATAAGCTGCTAAGATTGAATAAGAGACATCCTCCAAGCACAATCAAGTTCTTGAGATCAGTGACAGAGCCTCTGGGGTAAAGCAAAATAGCCAAAAAGACTAAAAGTGAAGTTCCCATGAAGTAAGGTAACAATTGAACGTAAGGAGGTCTTCTATCAATAAATGGAGAATTCACAGCATCTTGATATGGCTTGTAAGAGCCCAAAAATAAATCGTAAGAATCTTGACGGCTTCCATCCTTGTAGTTATTCTTATAATATCTCGTGATAGAGTTGATCAAATCATTCAATGCACCTGATTTCGTTCTTCTACCAGTCCTAGTGAAATCAGTCTTTAAAGCACCAGTTCCAGAGTAAGCAGAGGAAACGGCATCAGCATTGTCGGCCCAGAAGTTTTGGAAAAACAAGTTGAAGCTTGGATCTAATAATTCCCAAGGGGTGGTATTTTCCTTGCTCAAGTAACCGGATTTAGTCAATTGGTTTTGAAGAACCCAACGAGCAATTGTAGATTGAACAACATTGGTACGATCCAAACAATCCATACAGTTAGTTCTAACCACTTGGTTCTGGGTGGATCTAATAGTGTTGGCCTCAAGGTCATAGTGGAAATAGTTGTCACTAGTGTAGCCTAATTCAATCAATCTTTCCAACAAGAGCTTGACTCTATCCCATCTCATATTTCTACACTCATGGTGGAAATCAAAGTAGATATACTTCACTACCTTGGCCAAAGAAGAAGGCAAATTTTCCACTGCAGCTTCATAAGCATCCTTGACGGGTTTTTCATAGCCCTTTTGATTGACCAAGTTGACCAAGAAGTTTTCACCATACAATTCTGTTTGTTCGGTAAAGTGCTTGGCAGTGGCATCCAAGGAAGATCTAGATGAAACCACCAAATTAGGCTTGTACTTCAAATTATTGATTTCACTCCAGTAAACCGGAACCGAGCCTCTAGTTTGCAACAAGGAGAATAATTGGTTATCCTTAGTGGTAAAGATCTGTTCTGTTTCATTGAAGTTGGCCACGTTTCCGTTATCATCAATACCACGACGGAAGTATCTGGTACCGGCTCTGTGAACCGAACGACGAGTGACCAAAGCGAAATCCAAGTTATGAGGTCCATTGAAGGATGCTGAGTGTGACTTGAAGTACCCATAAATGATAGGAGTGACGAAATCATTAGCACTGGCCAATTCTTCACTCAAAAACCCATTCCACCAGAACCGTCTATCATAACTCAAGTTTTGGGTGGTGTACTGTCTTTGTAACGAGTTGGTCAAATCATAACGATTTCCTACTGAGTAAAACAAGGTGGCATTATTCAATTGTTGCTTCAACAACTCCAAGTATTGGCTTTCTTCTTGGTTAGACTTAGCAAACTGGTTTTGGGCCACAGGTAAAATCTTGTAGCCAGTAATCCGGGCAACTTCGGATCCCAACACTTGGCCAGTGACAACGTGACGGTCGGCAATAATCACATACTTGTTGATCTTAAGCTTGATGGTTCCTATGATACAAGAAATGGCGGTGGAGGGGGTACCAAGATTCAACCGTGAATAAATGGCAGGAAGCGATTCGGAAACCTCGACACCTGAACCACCATTGAGGTAAAGGTAGTTGTTGGTGACACTGTTATAGAAGACGTGGGTGCCGTCAGGGGCAGTGGCGTGGAAGAATCCCATAGCAAGAACAGGTATGCGTGTTGTATATCAGTTAGATCTGTGAGAAAGATAAATATCACGAGTGGGAATAATTCAGATAAAGAAGACACATTTTTTTGGGAAGAGAATATTATTGCTTATTTGGGTTTGATAGAGCAAGCTGGTAAGATATTGTTTGAGGACCAACTTCCGAGGTTTTTGGAGCTTTTACAATGTGATATATTGGGTTTTAGCAGTATTAAAGGGCCACAAGCTCTATAGCCAACACTAGAGCCTTGAAAGATGGTCTTGAACTGGCGAGAAATGGCATAAATTGTTTTTTCAAGGGGCAAAGGAATAACCTTTTTTCAATTCCGTAAGATGTGTAGAATTGAAAGTAAATGATTGAGGCCACCACTTTTCCTTTTTGTATGTATGGACTCCTCATTCGGTACGCTCTAAAAGTATACAAAACGAATACGAAAATACGTACGGATTTAGACCGAGATTGAACCTATTCCATCCGGCTCGTCACCTCTTTTCAAGATGGTTCCCATCTTTTATTTCCAAAAATTCGTTATAAATAATTTCTGATTGTTGAATCAGAAGTGTAATCTAAAATTAGTTCTGATAAATCAAAGTGAGAATCAGTGAAGATTAGAAAGTATATAACATAATGTATAGTTAGAATTGTAAAAGTGTATAAACTCTTTTCATCTAAGCCTTCAAGTCTACTTAATGCTGTATTAAGTACCAATCTGTATTAATTACCAGTAATTAAGAAGCCATAAAAGTCATCATAACAAAGAAGCAGTAACATATTCAGCTACGTCATTTGAGAGGTACTCTATCACTCAATGCTAACAAATAAAAGGATTCTAAGGGTACACTAAGAATTCCTTATAACAATTGAGATTGGTGGAGGAGCACCAGCTAACATAAAATACCAACCTAAAGTGTGTTATCCACGATCGCTTGGATTTTACGCTTCTGTCAAACAGTTCAAATTGTGCTCTTTATTTCTCATTTGTATTTACCTTACCAAATTAGTTTGCGAATCACAACAATCCCTTCCACCACCACCACCAAAGCATTTTTGGAGGACTATTGCCCATTAAACCCATCCAGACCTTCAAGACTCCGTCATCTACTTTTATGCTCTTCGAAATCGTTCCAGAATAATCACTTTCCCATCACTAATGAACTACTACCAGATCTTGGGGGTACCGACCAGTGCCAGCCATGACGAGATCAGGAAGGCATTCCGCAAGCTCAGCTTAAAGTATCATCCAGACAAGACCCCTGACAAGAAGCACCATGCCTTATTTATCGAAATTAGCCAAGCATATGAAACGTTAGGCACCCCTGCAACCCGAGCCAAATATGATTCTGAGACTTTAGGAGTGGCGAGACCTGGGGCGTATGGCAATGGAGATAGTAGTACTGCTACAGGTGGATTCTCCCACACTACTTCCTATTCTTATTTTACTCACAGTACGACATCCTACAAGCCAGGAGCAGGCTACTACGGATTTTACCAGCATGTTTATGGAAGAAAGGATGACGAACAGAAGAAGGCAGAGGAAGAGCGTGCCCGTTTTGAGAGTGACTTGTTGAAGAAAGAGATGCTCGAGAGGGCCAGGGCCGAAGAGAACATCCGTCGCAGACAACAAAAAGAAGAGGAAAGAAGAGAGAAAGAAGAAGCCAGAAAACGCGAGGCTCTTAATAGAGAGTATATTAATCAGGAGAAGGAAGATAATGACGTGTTAAAGAACAAAGAAAATTATTATAGAGCAAAGGCAGAAGCATTGAGGAGAGCAGAAAATACGGACCCGGCCTATAGCAAAGGAGCCAATTCTAGCGACCCTATTGTGTTAGATGAAGCTAGTGAAGAGGAGTCCTTCTACTCGGTACTGGATGAGTCAGAAAGGGAACTCAAGAAAAAGCATGCCAAGGCAGCCCCCATTTCACCCAAATCCGAAACAGAAACTGAGCAAGTTCATACCCCACATCAACAACCATATCAACCCGACAAAATTGACTTCAGTGATGAAAAAGTCAAGTCCAAACTTAATGATCTCCTTTCTAATCCCATCAACATACGACCAAGGCAGGACCCGTTCAAGAGGCGATCTGTATCACCACGGAGGACCCCAGTGAAGCCTAATACTTCATCTACCAGATTTGAAACCCCGTCGCATAACCACAGAAAGCGGGTCAAGACTCAATCCAACAGTGATGCCTTTAAATATGATGAGTTAGAGAAACATCTTGGTGTTGATATGGATACTGTTAGTTTTTCTGATATGTTCAACAGCTTGCCTGACGATATACCTAAGGAAAAAGAGCTGGCAAAACATCGCAAAATTAGTGCCAGCACCAGCAAGAGCAAGAGGCCCAAAGTAGCGGAATATTATGACGGATCGACCCATGCAGAAACACTTTCTACTCCTATTAATAAGTCATATGTAAAGGGACACCCAGTGGTTCAATTTATGAACTTCGAAGTGGTTGCCCCTTCTGCACCCAGATCACATTTGAATCCAGAACTGTCTAAAGAAGAATGGGTACATTATGTCAATACGATTGAGGAGTATCAGACCCAATTTATTCAGTATAAAAAGCAGGTTATGGAGTACCAGGTGGAAAGAATAAAGAGAGATGAACAGATATTGAGTACCTTGGATGTCGGATCTACATTTGATATTTACCAACAATGTCTCCAGAAAGATTTGGAGGTCCTTAGCCAAGTTGCCGAGCTGCAACGGATATATAACGACACCATGAACATATACAAACAAAATTGTCGGTGGATGCAGGTGGCTAAGTTGTTTAAAGAAGATTAGCATATGATTAATGAACAAATAAAGAAGTAGATCTAGTAAAGAGTAATTCCAATGAAGCAAGTAAAAGCTCTAAGTGAGGAGGTCCCATCAATAACAACACACAATTTTAGTCGACTCTAATTCAAATTGTCGAATCATTCTACACACCATGCGTAGTACTCGGGTTATATAAGTTGGAGCCTCTAATATACCATTAATGCTTTTAACCTTCTGATGATCTGATTTACTAAAACATTTTCTTAGTTACTTTTTAAGTCCTACTCAGTTGATTGACCATACTGCAATATGTTTTTAGGAATCTGGTTTCTGCGTTTTTTTAAAAGAAGTGCCATACAACAGCTCTCTTTACAATAAGTACTCGGCCATGATGTGATACTTTTCACCTCAGCCCTCCTGGCAAATTTATATAGTCATTTTTTAGGCTCTGGCTCTATAACAACGGCCCAACTATTCTCATATTATATACTTTTTATACACTTTTTATACACATTCTCTAATAAAGGTATTATATATCAAATATATCATTTTTAGATACTTCTCATCTTACTATTTTATTTCCCTTTTACACACTTTTATTTCCCTTTTAATCACTTTTTATACACTTTTAATCACATTTTATACACTCTTATACACTTTGAATCACATTTTATACACTTTTATACACTTTCAATCACAATTTATACAAACTTGATTATATACACCTTTTTCGATATCACAATTCTAAAAATAATTATTCACTCGAAAATATACCGTCCACGTTTATACCTCACTCGCTAAACCTAAGCCCAAATTGGGTTTTTAACATTCGACTAATTTCCACTTTTCGAGTACCGTCGATTCTTCCTAGCCAGCAACGCTGCGATGTTGAATCTTCGAGGTCAAGTTATCAAACTGAAGTAAGCTAGCAAACCTCTTCCCCATTTGGCCCATTAGCCACCATAAACCATCTTACCTTTTTCTCACAAATTTACAGTTGCAAATGCGAATCACCAACTATTGCAACCACCAATTGCCCACTAGCCTCAGTAAAAGTAACACCAGACCGTCCCTAGCCCCAACCCTATAAACTCCAGACTGCTCTACACACACCACGATACTCGTTAAACACCGTGGTGACTCTGAAGCATCTCCACTCCAATCCCTCCCACTCACTTTTAAGCTACACGTCTACACTTCCCATGAGTAGTGTGTGCACCTCCATGGTGCTATAACCGCACCGGTTGCGCGTGTTGCAACACCATGAACAACCACCCATGAACAAGCACCACCAGCTCCTCCTTGTAGTGGGACTCGTGTTCCACTTCTTCTACCTCTGGTCCATCTTTGACATCTACTTCGTGCTGCCGTTGGTCCATGGAATGGACCATCATGTTTCCACCGCAAACCCTCCAGCTAAGCGACTCTTTCTCATCGTGGGTGATGGTTTGAGAGCTGACAAGACATTCCAAAAACTCAAGCATCCTCGTACCGGAGAGACGAAGTACTTGGCTCCGTACTTGCGCAGTTTGGCGTTGGAACAGGGTACCTGGGGTATCTCCAATACCAGAATGCCAACCGAGTCGCGTCCTGGCCATGTGGCTATGATTGCAGGGTTCTACGAAGATGTTTCAGCAGTGACTAAAGGCTGGAAAGAAAACCCTGTGGATTTCGACTCGTTTTTCAATCAATCCAAGCACACTTACTCGTTCGGATCTCCTGACATTTTACCCATGTTTGCCTATGGTGATGGGGTGGTTCCAGGAAGAATCGACGTTTGCATGTACGGCCACGAGTTTGAAGACTTTACCCAGAGCTCGATTGAGTTGGATGCGTTCGTGTTCAAACATTTCGACGAACTTATGGAAAATCTGAAGTCTAACAAGACATTACACGATGAATTACACGAACAAGGTAACGTGTTTTTCCTTCACCTCTTGGGTCCAGATACCGCTGGCCATGCTTATAGACCTTATTCAGCCGAGTACTATGATAATATTGAATATATCGATCAAAAATTACAAAAATTGATTCCAAGAATCCATGAATTTTTTGGCGATGAAGATTCCGCTTTTGTTTTCACAGCTGACCATGGTATGTCAGATTTTGGCTCTCACGGAGATGGTCATCCTGATAATACCAGAACTCCTTTAATTGCTTGGGGAGCGGGAGTGAACAAGCCTAAAAAATTGTCTGATTTACCTAACCCACAAGCTCAAATCTTGGCCCAAGACCCAGTGACTAGTGGATATGAAGCAGAATATTTTGATACCTGGGAATTGGACCATTTGGTAAGAAATGATGTTAAACAAGCAGACATTGCCTCATTAATGGCATATTTGATTGGTGCAAATTACCCTTCCAACTCCGTGGGTGAGTTACCATTAAATTACCTTGATACTGATTCAGTCACCAAGATCAAGGCCTTGTTTGCCAATGCTTTGGCCATTGTGGAACAATATGTTGTCAAAGAAAAAGAAGTGTACGAGCACCAGTTTAAGTTTAAACCGTACAGCCCTTTCCAGGAAGTCACCATCGAGACCTACAAGACTCAAATTGAGGTTTTGATCAACTCTATTCAATATGGGGACCTCAATGAAAGAGATATTGAGGCTGCTGAACTTGAGGCAATTGATTTATCTGAAGAATTGATGAAGAGAGCATTAGAGGGTATGATATACTTACAAACATACAATTGGCTCCTTTTAAGGTCCATCGTCACCTTTGGATTCTTTGGCTGGATCTTATACTCATTCAACATTTTCTTGAAATTGTTTATCATACCAGAAAATGATTTAAACTCTAAGGAGTTTCAACGGAAACCTTCAGTCATTCTTATTGGATTTTTCGGTGCTCTAGCAATCGCCTTAAACTATGTGTTATTCTACCAAGGATCACCTTTCAATTACTATATGTATGCCCTTTTCCCGTTATATTTCTGGTATACTATTATTGATGAAAAAAGATACTTATTGACTGGGTTCGGACAGTTCTTCCAAGGTGTTTCAAACTCCACAAAAATTTTAATTTCATTGTCTTTTATTGGAATGTATGAGGGAATTGCCTACGGATTTTTCAATAGATTCATGTTCTCCATTATATTCTTTATTATCGGATTATACCCCTACTTTGTCAAAGACTCTGCAAAATTAACCACGTTCCAGAAGGTTTCTTGGTTTTTCAGTTGTCTCTTTATGTGCACATTTACTAATTTAGATCCAGTGAAGGTGGAAAGTTTACTTCAAATTAACATTGGTGCAGCAATTTCTATAATCATTGCATCTATTTCTGCATTTAAAGTATTCAAGAGATCCATCACAAAAATTCAAAAAGGATTGATTATCGCTCAGATCGTTTCCATTCCAGTCATTTTATATGCTACAAACGTGTCAGTTTTATCTTTACAAGCTAGAACAGGATTGCCATTACACTCACAAGTTTTGGGGTGGTTGACGTTCATCGTAACCTTGATTGTTTGGCCCACCCTCCATTCCATTTATCCTTCTTCTGACTATCAACTTCGTTTACTTATTATATTCCTTACCTTTGCACCTACGTTTGTTATATTAACTATTTCATTTGAATCCCTTTTTTACAACGGTTTTTCTTTGGTCTTATTGCAATGGTTATGGGTGGAAGAGGCTCTTAAGTTCTCCAAACTTGAAATTAACCAGGCTCAAGCAACAACTGGTCAGTTGCCTCAAGGCTATTGGTTACAGGTTATCAGAATTAGTATTGTTGGATTTTTCTTCTTACAAGTGGCCTTTTTTGGAACCGGAAACGTTGCATCCATCTCTTCGTTTTCGCTTGATTCTGTGTATCGGTTAATTCCTATCTTTGATCCATTCCCTATGGGGGCATTGTTGATGCTCAAATTAATTATTCCTTACGTTTTATTATCATCCTGTTTGGGTATAATGAGTCACCAGCTTGATATCAGAAAATTCACTATTTCAACTTTAATTATATCCACCAGTGATTTCTTATCCTTGAACTTCTTCTTCTTGGTTAGAACTGAAGGATCTTGGTTGGATATCGGAGTCAGTATTTCGAACTACTGTCTTGCAATCTTGTCATCTTTGTTCATGTTGATTTTGGAATTGGCCAGTTCGGTAATTTTAAAGGGAGTTAAAATCGAAGATGATGGTCCAATCAGTACCCGGTTGAGACTGAAAAAAAATGAGTAGACAATATACACCAGAGTATTATTTATAAAGCTTGTAATTAGAGACAAAACCAATGAAAATCATTAAAAAAAAAAAACAGTATCGCTTAAATTGGTGACATATATTAAGTAAAACAGAACTTTTATCATGGTTAAAGGAAGTTTCTGGAGTGACTTTAGATTAATCAGCAATTTTTCAATGAAATTTGATGAGATTCAAACAATTGAACATAGTAACATTACATTGTTAAATTGTATGGGTGCGAAACTTGTAACCACCAAGATACCAACAATTTAAACGTATAACCAGTACAAATATAGTTGAAAATTCTCAAGTTATTGAACTTTATATGGACACATTTCCAGCAGCTTGTCGTAATTCATTTATGTAGTTTAAATGACAGACTTATTATGTCACATTCTAGTTGAGCTTTCGTTTAACTTGACATTCATGCTACAAACCAAACCTCACGATGATCGCCGCATTGTTCCCAAGGATTATGGTAACAAGAGCCAGTATCGTATAAATGGCTTCAATGTTAATTATATCGATATACACCAATGACTCTTTATAGTTGAATTAACAACGCTAATCTCAACGATTCTCACAAGCTCTTTAGATTGACTTTTCATACTTTTCACCTTCTCGGAGTACGTATTTGACACAGTTTTGACACAATGTGATCGACATGCCACGTTTGGCACAGCCCAAAATAGGATCACAATCGGTAACCCCAGAAAAGTAACGGCTAATTTTACCGAGTAATAATTTGAAGTCCATTTATACTACTGTGAAGTGAGTCCAATAATCGAAACCTATATATTTCAGTCTAAGCAGATCATACGAATTTTCGTTAGTAACTTCTCCAATCTCTGCCACCTAATCCGATATGAGGATCTTATTGCTCTTTCTCAACCACCTCTGCATTATCACTCTCGGTATTGTCATTGTCGATCACCTCGCAAATCTTCGCACCATGACTCAATCTATAAAGTATCCAGTAATCCGGACTAGTTCTACATAACCACCCCCTCCAAAATGTCCAAGAAACATGTGCTTATGATCGATAACTACGACTCGTTCACCTGGAACATCTATCAGTACCTTCACCTGTCTCCACTCTGTGGAAAAGTGGATGTTTTCAGAAACGATGAGATCGATATCGAAACCATCGAAAACGTCATCAAACCTGACGTCTTATTCATTTCACCCGGGCCAGGCCATCCTAAAACAGACCTGGGAATCAGTAGGGCTGCTATTGATCACTTCAAGGGTAAACTTCCTATCTTGGGTGTATGTATGGGGCTTCAGTGTATTTTTGAAGTGTTTGGTGGTGATGTTTCATTTGCAGGCGAGATTGTACATGGAAAAACCACTTTAATCAAACATGATGGTAAGGGAATGTTCTCTGGTGTACCCCAGTCAGTGGCTGTGACTCGTTATCATTCATTGGCAGGATCTCTGCTGACTTTACCTGATGATTTGGAAGTAACCGCTACTACCGAAACCTCACCGGAAATTATCATGGGTGTCAGACACAAGAAATATACAATTGAAGGTGTACAGTTCCACCCTGAGTCCATCTTGACCGAATCTGGTCAGTTGATGATTAACAATTTATTGGCCATTAATGGAGGTACATGGGAAGAAAACGCAACCACCCCAGTTAAAAAGGAAAATATCTTGACAAAAATCTACAATCAAAGAAAACTCGACTATGAGGCCATTGAAGCTTTACCTGGTAAGTCTTTCGAACTGTTAGAGGTAAACCTTTCCTTGGGTGTGGCACCACCATTGATTAATTTCTACGAAAGATTAGTTGAAACTAAAAACAAAAATCAAAGCATCATCTTATCCGAGTTTAAGAGAGCATCCCCATCTAAGGGTGATATCAACATTCATGCTCATCCTGGTACTCAAGCTTCTACTTATGCTACTTACGGATGCTCTGCGGTTTCTGTTTTGACCGAACCAAAATGGTTCAAGGGTTCTTTGGAAGATATGTCGCTTATACGTAAGGTGGTAGACAAGATAGATGTCGAAGGATACTCCAGACCCGCTATCTTAAGAAAAGAATTTGTATTTTCCAAGTACCAAATCTTAGAAGCCAGATTGGCAGGTGCCGATACTGTGTTGTTGATTGTCAAGATGCTCAATGATGCTGCACTTCTTCAAGAATTATACGAATACTCATGGTCGTTGGGAATGGTCCCATTGGTGGAGGTTAATGATGGTCCTGAATTGACTCAAGCATTAAAATTGACCCACAACAACGATACGGCAGAACCTCTTGTGATCGGTGTTAACAACCGTAACTTGACCACCTTCGATGTGGACTTGAACACCACTACCTCATTGGTAGATCAAGCCAAGAAGTCCTCCAGAAAGGGTGACGTTTTGGTGTTGGCCTTGTCAGGAATCACTTCCGTTGATGATGTGGTTAACTATAAGAAGCAAGACATTGATGGATTTTTGATTGGAGAAAGTTTGATGAGAGCTGAAGAAAGAGGCGAGGCTGGAAGTTTCCTCCATGATTTGTGCCACTGTTAGGAGATAGAAATACAGGAATAGGATATTTGAGTGTAGCTTATAGATAACCGAAAATTGCCAACCGAAAATTGCAAAAAAAATGAATTTTCCAGTTGCAATAGGTAAGTGAATTGTCTATGTTAGATAATGATGATGTAACGAGAAGAAGCGAATGTGGTGGTAATAGTCTTTTAAGTGACTGCTAAAATCATATAAAGAAATGCTCCTGCCGTATATATGTCTTGGTACCGAATCGCTGTGATTGTAAGTCTACCCGAGCCAAAGCTAAGTATAGAAATTGACACCGACACTTAGTGTCTGAGACAACGGTTTCCAAAACCCGAGGAGGCGAGATGATTTCCGTTGCTCCTCTATGAATATACATTGGTGTCAAATATTGTAGAAGAGCGGAAGAAACGGTTACAAACAGGCCAATAAAAAAAAATTGTAATAGATTAAGCACAAGTAGTCTGTTGAGAACGATTTTCACGACCCAGAGACGAGTTTAGTTTGGTAATATATGCTGGTTCTGGTACACAATCTGTTCTATCAGATCCAGTCAATCTCACTGGGGGTGAACGGTGAAATTTTTTTTTTACTTTATATTTCCTTCAGTATCACTACCATTATATACTTGTAGCCGTGGTCTATGCAAAACCACAATCACTACAAGTATCAGTCCGTTGCTTATCAGAGATTGTCTAACTTCAGGTTCCTCCAAATAACCATCTTCCAGTCACGTGACTGCAAACATCCACTTAAAGCCAGTACCAACGCGTCGCGTCTACACTAATGGACGCCACTAACACCAGAGTAGACTCGACCCTCCTTCAGGCTCATCAGGGCAAGATTGTCCGTCTCATCGGAAAGTGTGACTCCTACGATGGAGCCTCCGACTCCGCCACCTTGATCAGCACCGGCCCCGTGCATCTCAACCTCCCCTCTGGTGAACCATTGCAAGTCAACAGCAACTACGAAGTCATTGGCAAGGTCAGTGCCACCAGCACCAACGTGGCGGTGTACTCGATAATTCCGCTCTCGGATGGCTTGAACTTGGAGACCGCACAGAAGTTCGTACAATACACCCACAAGGTGCCCGAGTTGTACTACGATTGAATGAGTGATGATATATAGTAACAATACAAAATTATGATGGCAGGTATCGAACACGAAGCTGAGGCAGAATGTTCGAGTGTAGTGAAGGTTCACTGTAGTCAGAATGTGTAGTATGACATCCTGAGATTTTACTCCATTTGGGTTACTTATGCTATACTATTTGTCTAATTATTGTAGCCGTCAACTATAAGTCAATAGGTGTAGCCGTCAACTATAAGTCAATAGGTGTCGCCCTCAACTATAAGTCAATAGGTGTAGCTGTCAACTATAAGTTTGTCTAGATGGTTCATCTCACAGTTACAAATTGAGAATATCACTGGCCAACTTCACAAATCTATCTTCCTCAATACTGGTGGCACGGTTCAACCAGGATGGAACTGCGAAATCATACTTGAGGTACTTGAAGTTTCCGTAGGCAACTGTCAATCTATAAGCAGCTTCATGATTGGCATTGACGAGGATGTCGCCCACTTCGGCAACGAAGGTGGTTACTGGCTCTGCTGCAGTCGAATATTGGAAACCTGAAGTACGAAGGTGTAATGCTGATAAGTTGTATACAAATGATGCCACTGAAGTGATGGTAGTGTTGTAGTGCTTACTCAGCTTAGCTACTTCGGAGCTTTGTTTCACCTGTTTGGCGAGTTGGGTCAACAAGTTTTTGAAAAGATCATTATACTCGTATTTACCGTCTTCGGATGGGTCAATGTAGGTTTGAACAAAGAGGACATTCTCAATTAAATTATTCAATGTCTTCAATTGCAACATGAAAAGTGGGAGATCGGTCTCGGTTAATATGTCAAACTGGGTGTTAAATGCCTTGAATACCACCTCAGCTGCTTCAGTGGAGTTGATAATATCTACGGTGGTAAGTCGAGGCACACTTATTCTCAAAAGATCATAACCAATCAATCTAGTTTCTGGTTTCCAATGTTCAATGATTCTAGGCACATATTGGGTAATCAATTCCAATGCCTTTTTGGAATCAAGTTTATCAAGGATTGTAGTTATAGTTGCAAATTCGTTGAACTGAAATTGTAAGGACTCTTCCTGCTGCTCATTGAAGGTCTTTAAACCCTTCAAAAGCAGTACGGTCTTGTAATCCTTAAACGTAATCAAGGTCTTTTCTGGGATTACATTCAATTTCGTACTAGGAGAACTGGTTTTTGGAACAGACACCTCGGATTTCTTAGGCGTTTGTTCCGAATCAGCATATGGATTTGCAGCCGGAGCAGAAGTTTCAAGCTCGAATCCCTCTGTGTTCTTATTAATAAATCTCACCACTTCATCTGTGTAAGAGTTAGGGAGTTCATTGGCTACCAAAAACCGTTCTGCAGCCACATATGGATTTTCATTAGAATTATAAGGTAACTTAAGAGGGGGTACACCGTCCTGGACGTCCACATCAAAAACGTAGTCCCACTCTTTACCATCATGAATTTTCTTTTCTTTGGACTGAGTGGATCCTACGACATCACCGATTTTAGACCATTGGCCACCGGACCACTGATGTGCCTCAATGACTCCCTCAGGACTCTTGACCATGAGTACCGCGCCCTCCTGTTTTCCGGGTTTGTTCAAAGCATCGTAGCCAGGAATATCAGTTTTCTTCAAATCGTCCAATGATTGTTCTGCAATGCTAGAGCTTTCAACCAGCTCTTTAAACAATACAAGCTCTTCCTCTGGAGCTACTCTCTCCTTGGCACTTGTGAAAACCCGCACCAAGTTATCGGAAGATCCCACTGCAAAATCTCCATTTTCAAGTACTGCTACACACCATACTGAAATACACGGTAAAGTGATAACCTGATTCACTACCCCGTCGCGCCAAACACGCACAGTACGATCTTCACCAGTAGATACCAAGTCGCCATTAGGTAACAATGCAATATCGTATACAAACGAAGAATGACCCTCTAATGTTTGCAAGACGGTCCCAGTCTGCAAGTCCCAGATCTTGATGGACCCATCATTAGATGCCAGCGCAAACCGTTTGCCGTCAGGGAACACCAAAAGTTTCCGGATCACATCAGTGTGTCCTGTGAATTGGGCCACTTCCTGATCCTGGTGCCATACCCGTATGGTGCGATCGGCTGAGCATGTCAAGTACGTTCCTGGTGAGAGTACTTTGACATCCCACACAGACGATTGATGACCCTTGAGGGTGTATTTAGCAGTAAACGTCTCGAGATCCCAAACTCTGGCAGTGGCATCCCAAGAGCCCGACACCAACTCTTTGTGTCCGTAGTTCAAAGCACACACATTGGCTTGATGGCCCAACAATTGATATTTGCCGCCATCGTCCCCTAAAGCTGCCAAATCGGACAAATAGATCATGGAGTCCAGACCACCATTGGCTACGAGAGGCTCTCCGGGAAGATCCACATAAGTAACTGCATTGACGAACTCCCTCGTGGGGGAATTGAAACCAATGATGGAATTGGCGCCGGAACTGAAGCCGGTGGCGTCAGAGTACCAGATTCTCACGGTACCGTCTCTCAGTGACGATATGAGGTTGTTTTCCGAGGCAGTAATGCTCTTGACATCCTGGTCATGCCCTAAAAGAGAAGCACTGAGCTGAAATGGCATACTATTGTAGAATTGGTCGATTGTGAAAGGTGGAGTTGGTGATAATAGTGGTGGGCTTATCACGTGTCGAGTTGTGCCTATATGGTTATACAAGCCGAAAGTTAACGATTATAAGGAGACACGTAGCTGTTATAAGGGTAGGTCTAATGGGAAAAACTATATGCAATAATCATTAATATAATTCAGTGCACTTCTCTCGGATGCACCATAGGAAAATTTGGAAGTATTGGTGAACGGTAGAGTTCTTTATCAGAGGGCTAGTGTGTATTCTCCAAGCTAGGCAAAATGAATCTCTCCATAGAAGTGATAAACTTGCTAAGAATTTTTCATTAACCAAGTGCTTTAAAAATGATCAAAGAAGTGTTTTGATATCATAAATTAAATGTTTAGATGATAGTGCTGAAGTGGTTTCAGTACTTCCATGATCGCGATTACTCTTCATGATTTATTCTTAATGATTTATTGTGTACTCTTAATAATTTATTCTTAATGATTTCTTAATGATTAACTTTTAATGATTTATTGTTAATGATTATTCCTAATGATATACTTTTAGTGATTATTTCTTAATGAATTATTCTTGATAATTAATTCTTAATGAATTATTCTTAATGATTAATTCTTAATGATTTACTTTTATTGATTTATTCTTAATGATTCATTCTTGATAATTCGTTCTTGATGATTTACTTTTAATGATTTATTGATAATGATTAATTCTTAATGATATACTTTTAGTGATTAATTCTTAATGAATTATTCTTATGATTTATTCTTATGATTGATTCTTAATGATTTCCTGTCTGGTTTGTAGAGGGATAATCCACTTAGTTGATTGTTCCAGTTCAATAAGGTTCCACTTCTGGCAAACTACATCGCTCTATCGTCCTCTACATTGTAGACTATATGTATCGATTCCTTAACGTGTCTAGACTATATGCTATGTATTGTCATTGACTTTACTCCCGCGTTGAGGCCATCCTTTCCGTCATCGTCATTATCATTATCTTCGTTAAGCATTGGCTGGATAGGAATCCGACCACTCATACATGGCATGTTTCGCAGTATCTTTCTTTTCTTCAAGACTTCCATAGACTCCTCTGGACAATCATCTTCCGACTCCGGGTCGTCCCGAATACTACCAAACATTCCATTTAATGCTTCATACTCATTATCGTTAATTGGGGCAAAACTTGGTATGATCATATCCATGTTAACATTTAAGAGTTGTTCATTAGTTCCATCATCATAAAGTTTGTAAATAGTCATATTCTTATCAATCTTACTGTAGATAAGATACAAAGGATCAAAACTTAGCCCGTCACGCTTTAACCGTCTCTGCTTTCGTCTTTTGATCCCTAGGTTAGGAAGTACCACCTTGAAGGACAGTAATGGCCCTATTTCCAAATTATTGTACAGCTTAATGGTGTCAAGTGAATTCATGTCTAGTATACCCACTTTTGAAACAGAATCGGAAAATATTAAATGGTTGCTGCTCCCAAATTTAGCCAAGTATCGTATTGGAAACTGTGATACTTCAAGCGTATGAATAGGGAAAGTATCTTCAAAAATATTGTAGATCATAATCTTGCCAAATTGTGTTCCTGTGACGATATAATCATCAAGAATACACACAGACACAAACCAATTAGATATAGACTCTGATGACATTGCCAGATATAGAAATTTGTGGTAGATTGTATTAGAAGTCCAGATTGGTGACAAGGCAAGAACCTGGCGATCAGAATACGAATTTGTTGGCGGGGTGGTGATGAAAGACCGTAGATTCAAATTCGTATAGGATCGCCTCAAAGGCCGAGGCAACGTATTGGAATAATCTAGGTCGATTGTGGAGCGAATATTACTATTTTGAATCACAGAAAAGTCCCGGTTACCTCTAGGACCAGCAACGCCCCATACTTGATCCATCAGATCATTAGTGCTCTCCATATTAACTTCGTATAACTTCAACTCGCTATTCTTACCAGCACAGGCAATGACTATGCGGTTATCATTGTGGGCCGACACTTTTAGTTCAATATCCAGAATGGGGCTATGCAACAAGTATACCTTGTAGCTCTCATTAGCATCATCATTGATTAAATCGCGAATAACCAATTTACCATCGTTGGAGCAGCTATAAAGGTACTGGTTGGAGAGAAAGCCCAACTTTACTATTTCGTCCAGATCGTTCATATTGGAGTTTTTCCATTCTTTTACCAACTGGTAATAGGAGCCCTCTGGAGCTCGAATTTTCTCGTACAATTGAATCAAGCCAGTTTTGCGAGCAATCACCAAGCACTTTTTACCATCATGGTCAAAGGTAAGGATTTTCTGAGCGAAGTTTTCTTTGCCGCCTAGACAGAATGGCTTTTTAAATTTTAGCGAGATTTGGCTGCCATGTTTAGCGAGGCGAATCACTGAAGTTAGTATGAAAAGAGAAGCTAAAGGGATCAGAAAGTTCTGTACTATCAAGCTTTTGGTAATTTAGTGGTACCACCAGTAATCATGTAAGGAATTCTAGCTTCGTGGCCGTTGCAAGACTCTCCTTGTACGGATAGCTCTCAATTTCCTGTCACTTGACACTGGTAATAACACCTGTACCTAGCTCAGCACAGTACTATCTGATGATTTCACCAGCAGTGGCAGTCCAAGCAGTTTGTGGGGCAATAGTTGCAGCCAGAGATTGTAATGGAAAACAGTAGAAACACCAACTAGGAGGTATTAGCGCTACTCAGACCAGACACACAGACCCAGTGACTCCGGTCCCACCCAACATGTTTCATCAAACTCAAGCCTATGGATTGGTCAAATTAGAGTAACCACCGTAGTGGATTTTGACCTAGCACAGCCAATCTTCAGAAGGACAAACATACTGGATCGTCCATCTGGATCAATGACTGGCTAATAGTGTATCCATAAGGTGCGTTCCCACCCTTAACTTGTCTGTGACCGATTGACTGATGAATCATGGTTCTGTCTGTGTCTGCCATAGAACTGCCCTATTTCTGTCTGCTCCAAAATTCCTGGGGACAAATGATGGACCATACCACTGGCCGGGACTGACACTGGACCACTTAGCATACATACCTTGAACGCCGCCGGTTATCTGACACGATACTAAGAGATCCATAACTACATGGGGTGGTGAGTATATTGGATAAGGTCACTGTTGCGGATACAGTATCGCGCGGGGAGTCAGGCTAGCGGAGCACGCTCAAAAGCTAGAGTCACCGTAGTAGTGGCAATTGTGGGTTAATTTTAGTACGGGGAACTTTTATTCGGTAATTGTGTATACCCTGGAGACACCAAACGCTAATTGTGTAGTGTAATAGAGTCTAGGTTATGGGAATTAAGGGGTAGCGAAATCTTGTCTTTGTATTCACCAAAGTTACAAGCCCTAGATAAGCACTAATCTTTTTCCACAAATAATGTATAACCGAATTTCAAAATTGTTCTGTCGTGAAGTTCGTTAGTTCGGTTTAATTGAGTTTAGTGTTACGATATCAGGGTGCTCCGAATTGTCGATACACGTTACTTGTCTCGAAGACCCAGGTGCATTTTGTGGTGGTCATTGGCCCAGAGTTTTGACCTTTTACAAGTCATACTTGAGCCCTATCTCCGCCCACTTAATATTGGTTTCCACCTCCACAAGTACCACACTCACTCCATAATTTTGATCAGATCAATTGTTCTTTATCGATATTAATTACAAAACTGACAGATGGGATTATCGTATTAATACAGAGGCATATATACCAGTTTTCACATATATCAACAGTGGTGTAGCACTTGGTCCACTACTTCTTACCACTCTTCTTGATACCTCCACCAATTAAAGGTCCACCCTTCTTGGCCTTTTCAGCCATGGCCTTCTTGGCTTGAGCATCGGCTTTTTGCTTGGCCTTGAAAGCCAAGTCGTCTTCATCTTCATCCACAACCTTTTTCTTTGGAGCCTTAAGAGGCTTGGCCTTTCCACCTTGACGTCCGGACATGATAGTTGGTGATATGGTAAATTTTTGGAGAAAAAATCGGTATGATCATTGGTGCGAACACTACTACCATGGGTCTATAGTCGATGGTTCTACCAGCACAGGGATGGTTAGAGAGTGAAAGAAGAAGGTCAATAAGAACAGCTGTAGAATTCTCGATAAAGATTTCACTATTCAAACCATACTGCAATTTGAAAATAAAAAAATAATAAAAAAACTCACCATATTGATCTATTGCTCTCAAAAGGGTTTTTATACAGCTGAAGACTTCAACACAAGCTATAAAATCTAGGCGATCCTCACTTAAAACAGTAAAATCCCTACTTTTTTATGAGATCTCTAACCGTGTTCGTTTAACAGAACCCATTGCTATCAAAAAGTGTACCATCCATGTGTATATTGTCAAGGCATAAAGTCCTCTAATTATTCTTTAAAAAAAAAAAAAAAACTAGTCGATTTTCAATTACATTGACCATAGAAACACCAGTACTTTATATTAAAGCACTAACTTGGTTTAAACGACCAGGTGTAGCATCAACTTTAATACCTAAAGAAGGTAAATTGTAACTTTAGTGCCCTAACGCTGCGACTGTTCGAATCAGTCCCTCCTCAAAAGGTAGCCCTAGTTCAATGGTAGAACATAAAATGCTAAAACTGAATTTGTAGGGTTTAATATTTA
The DNA here is from genome assembly GCA_030561405.1 of Suhomyces atakaporum. Classification (NCBI taxonomy): domain Eukaryota; kingdom Fungi; phylum Ascomycota; class Pichiomycetes; order Serinales; family Debaryomycetaceae; genus Suhomyces; species Suhomyces atakaporum. The sequence goes on from JAKTXH010000045.1 coordinate 68,218, forward strand.
ATATGCTTTCAACATGTATTTGAAAGCTACACATCGGCCAATCCTCTATTTCCTCTCTCGTCTTGTCACAGTCACCCTGCTGAATCTCCTACTGGTAGAAACTCAAGATTCGCAAAGTATTGGTGCCAAACCCTACTGCATACTGAAACCAAGTTACCTCCACCATATCCACTCCTCACGATCCACCAATTCACAATTGCGATCAATCAGACTTCTAAACCCACCAGCCTCATTCTCGAGGATTCAAGTCGCTTCACCCATTACCAACAGAAGTTCGAAGCTCAATTATCATCCAGAAACTAGAAACATCTGATTGCTGGCAACAAGTTATCCCAAACACCAGTCGGTTACCCTATCAGTGTACTATCATCTAAACAATTACACTAACAGCTTATCAACTCATTAGCTAAACATATTCTGCTATTTAGCTGACCTCTCACCACACTAACAAGGATGGGAATTTTGACCAATCCCGATAAAGAGCTTATCAAAAGGGCAGTGCCCAAAGCAAACAACAAGATCATTGACGCCACGGTGGCACGACTCTACATTGCGTACCCCGACCGCACACAATGGACTTACACGGGCTTGGCTGGTGCCATTGCTTTGGTGGACGATTTAGTGGGTCATACATTTTTCCTCAAGCTTGTGGATATCGTGGGTCATCGAGGGGTGTTGTGGGACCAGGAATTGTATGTCAACTTCGAATACAACCAGGACAGAAAGTTTTTCCATACTTTTGAAATTGAAGACTGCTTAGTGGGATTGTTATTCGAAGATTCCAACGACGCAGCACACTTCCATAAAAGAGTCACTTCTCGTCAAAAACATGGATCCAAGCAAACGGTCAACAACAAAAGTGCAATAGCTCTCAAGGACCGCGTGGGTGCAAAGTCACAAGCACCTGGTCCTCGGGGTGAGTTTATCGATCTGAACACCGCTCAAAGATCTCGAAGATCAAAGGGAGTATTGTACTATGACGACGTACCTCCACCCGAATGGCGCTCATTGTACGCCGAATTAGAGGCCGCTGGTATTACCGAAGATATGATTGCGGATAACAGAGAGTTTATCAAGGACTATATTGCTAAACAGGGTGGACCATTGGTGGGTCTCGAACCTCCCATTCCACGTAAATTACAAAGAAAGGAAGAGATCTCAGCTCCATCTAGAGTCACATCTACATCCAAGGTCAAGAAAGCACCTCCCCCACCACCTCCGCCGGCTGCAAATGATTCGTACTCATCACCAACTCCTCCACCAGCTCCTCCCAGCGATACATATTCCACCCCTACTCCTCCCCCACCCCCATCCCACGACTCTGCCGATGATTACCACTCCGATTCACCTGCAGCAAGCTCACCTACTCCAGCATCGCCACTGCAACCACGTTTCAGATTACCTCCTGCCAATGCAGTTCCACCACCAGTCAGAAATACGCTGTTACCACCTCCTCCATCCGCTCAGGGTGCCCCACCAGCTCAAAATGGAGCTCCACCTTTACCTCCTCAAAATACAAGACCGGTTCCTGGAGCACCGGCCCAAAGTCCAATAGGTAACCAGCACCACAATGTGCCACCACCTTTTGGACAAAATAGATCTGGTCCTCCTCCTCCCCCTAGAGCCAATAATGGTCCTCCTCCTCCTCCGAGAGCTGGCCCAGTACCTCCTCAAAGAACAGGAGCAGTTCCACCACCACCTCCACCACCAAGAGCAGCTCGGCCAGCACCAGGAGGGGGCCCACCACCTCCTCCTCCTCCCAGAGCATCTAGGGCTACAGGTATTCCTCCTCCACCTCCTCCTGGTCATCCAGGTCAAAACTACTCTCCGCAACAACCCCCACAACACATTACTCCTGGACCGCCACCTCCACAACGGCCAGCTGCCCAGGCACCTCCTCAATTGCCTCCATTATCAAATCTCCCACCCCCTCCACAAAGAGCACAACAACCATTACCAGGTGCATCGGGACCACCCCCATTCTCACCCACAAATTCGGGTCCTCCTCCTCCACCACCATTACCCCCTGCATCTACTAATGGGCCTCCTCCTCCACCACCACCACCACCATTACCCCCAGCATCTAATAATGGGCCACCACCTCCACCACCATTACCAAACATGTCTAGTGGTGGACCTCCACCACCTCCTCCTCCATTACCAAACATGTCTAGTGGTGGACCCCCACCACCTCCTCCTCCAATGCCAGACATGGCATCAGCACCTCCAGCCAGTACAGGAGATGCTGGTAGAGACGCACTCTTGGCTTCGATCAGAGGTGCCGGTATTGGTGCCCTCAAGAAAACTGACAAGTCGCAATTGGAAAAGCCCAGTGTCCTTCTTCAAGAGGCTAAGGGTGAGCCTGTAGCCGCACCTTCTGGTGCAGCCCCTGGTCAACCAGCCACTATGGCAGATGCTTTGGCTTCAGCCTTGAGCAAGAGAAAGGGTAAGGTTGCGCAGAGTGACGATGAAGACGACGATGACTGGTGATACGAATAGTTGAGTCGAAGTGAAAAAGGCACAGTGATGGAAGTGGCTCTAAATTACTTTGAAGCCATGTGGCATAGGCCATAGTTGAACTGTATCTTTGTTACACTTCAATCAAATTGCATGGTCTCTTAGAGAAGCATTGTTGAAAGAAAGAAATCAAAATAGACATCATGAAATAAAATAGTCTGACTGTATGATAGCTTGTAAATTGCTCTGTGGTGACCACATGCCAAAAGAACTTGTACAGGTACTGAAAGCCACAAAATAGAAGTAGGTTAGTTGACTTTAGGAACCATCAGATGGGATTTCGTATCTACCATCCATTGCAGTAATTCAAATTTCAATAAACTAATAGACACTGCAACCAAAGATGGCAACCGCAGATAATTCGTTCCCAAAATAATCTAAAAGGTGGACCGAGTTGATTCTATAGAATAAGAAGATGCTACAAATATTTCAGGTATATCTACTGACTGAATTGTTGTACCCTTTTATTCACAGAACCAATACTTTTCCATCAGCACTGATACCTCCTTTGTTTTTTAAATTTTTAAAATTCAGTAGAAACTCAGAACTAAACTCTTCCTCTGTATGCTCCTCCTTCACTATACCATTTGTATCTTAACATTTCCCAACTTTGTTAATATTAGTATTTCCATAATCAAATCAACTATTTGAACTTTGGTATGCACACTCATCGCTCATCACTTACAACCATGTCTACCAGAGAAGACGTGAGTCGCCTTCTCGATTCATACCGTGAAGCTGTCCAGTACTGGAGCGACGGGTTAAACGACCCCAAAACCGTATCAAAGATCCAATCTGCAAAAGTCAAAGATCCGTTAGATGAACTTAAGAAGTTGGCCAAATTGATCAGAGCCCACACTACAAAGGTAGGGATTATCTTCAAACCTCAGAACTTAGCCAAGGATGCAGGTCCCGCATACACCACGTTACAGAAGCTCTCTGAATCATCTGTGCTCCTTATATCAGTGGTGGTACAATTGCGGCCAGAAGTGATTTCGGGCTTATTTTACAACGAAGTTTTGTTACACATCAAGCAACTCTTAGTGGCTAATATAAGTTTTGTGGATGAGTTGAAGGCATTATTGCAAGATGTGGATGTACTTGCCCAAGAAGAGGTCAAATCTGATGAAGTAAACGGAAGATTAGTGGCTGTGGGAAAAATATGGGCCATTTGTGATAACATATATGCGTTAGTGGAAAAGGGTAAACTCGGACTTTTAACAGACAAAATTAAGGATAATATAGCGTTGATTGAAGATGGGTTTGAAGAGTTTGAAGAATGGTGTGAAGACCCCCAAGTGGTGGATGATGATGATCCATTTGGGTTGGACTCCGATGATGAGGATAGCTTAGATGGTGCCAATCCTCCCACCGAGGTCAACGAAAGCGACCAGGAAGAGTTGATTGCATATGCCAAAAAATGGCTCAAAAAAATCGAGTTGGTCAAACTCTTGATGGCCTCGTTCAAAAAATCGCTCCCAGCTACTACTACTGGTGAGCAGGTGGATACAATTTACAAGCTCCAACAGAATACAGTACAAGCTATTGATAAGTTGATTGTGGATTTGATGTTGAATGCAACAGTAGACGAAGAATTGGATGTATACACCCAAGCAATTAACAAGAAATCGGTGGAGTTGGCTAAACTTGCACAGACCATTCACAAGAACGGTAAAAAGGCCAAGTGGTACGAAACTTGGATCACTAAATTTTGAGAAGTGACTCCTGGAAGATAGACCGTAATAGACATTTCCTATAAAATATCAGTGTAGCATAATTAAAGAACCAATGATATTCTATATATATGGCTATATTTAAACGATTATAAGGTTAGCTCCTTGCAATCCTAATACTTCAATGACGTATCTTCATTCGTTAAATACAGTCTGGTTATATATTTAACTACTTGTATATTTAGTCAAGATATGTTAAGACTACTAGCAAACAAGTGCATTCCGTAGTTCACTCTTGTAATGCTTCGTGTTGTGTTTCTAAAATCAGTATAAGCTATTACTTTGACCCATAATATTAATCTCTGGTATCCAAGATCAATCGTCAATTCTTGTTGTTGAATACAATTCGAATCTAAGCTGCTTTATACTTCATTGAGTCCATTAACTATCTCTAGGTTTTGCCAAGTAGTATATTTCTTTTCCTATAACTTCAATCCCAAGTACTTGGCATGATGCTTGACATGTTCCTCCACAAACGAACTGATGAAAAAGTAGGAGTGGTCGTAACCCTCGACAACTCTTAAATCGACTTTCCCACCATAACCTGATTCCTTGGCAGCAGCCACGAAATTTTCGGGCTGAAGCTGATGATCCTTAGCATAAAATGAGTCCAGACCACCCTGGTGAATCAAAATATCTGGTTGCAGGGCATGAGAATAATTTTTAATTAAATGGGTAGGATCATACTTATACCAATCTTCTTTATTTGGGCCCAAATAATTTCCAAAAGCCTTTTCTCCCCAAGCAGAATTGGCAGGGTTGGACACAGGTGCAAATGCAGAGACTGACTTGTACTTACCAGGATTTCTCAAGAATCCAGACAATGCACCAAAACCTCCCATTGAATGGCCAGTAATGGCAACATTATCAAAATCAAGTTCGGGGAAGTGTTCTTTCAACAATCCTGGTAATTCCTCATGCACATAAGTGTACATGTTATAATTCTTGCTCCATGGATCTTGAGTGGCATCCACGTAGAAGCCAGCACCGGTACCAAAGTCCCATGATTCATCTTCTCCGGCAATTCCTGCTCCTCTGGGTGAAGTGTCGGGGAACACCACGGCAAATCCGTACTTGGATGCAAAATACTGTAAGAACGACTTTTCACTGGCGTTATTGGGGGTACAAGTTAACCCTGAGAGATAAAGCAACACTGGTAATTTGCCCGATTGAGGAGGAACAAACACATTGACATCCATCTGGGTGTTGGTGGAGGTGGAGTCATGTGAGAGCTTGTGGAGAAGTCCTCCGAACTGATGTATTTTGGCGTTGGTTGTAACCATCTTGAGATATGGAGTAGAAAGGTTAGACTGAGCTTTAAGTATGTGCGAGTATGGCAACTGTTTCCCGATTAGGTATACGGATCCGAGCTTACAACTCATTAATATATCATAATGACAAATGGGTAAATGGGTAGGTAGATGTCTGTATACCATAGATAGTTTCAGTACCAAAAAGTGTTTCACCAAGTATAGTTGGACCCTCATCCATACAAATACGAATACTAACTAGTGCTCGATCAACAGGTATCAGAGAGATTCATCATCACTTTGAAGTCAAGATAAGAAACGGAAAATACAATTGCACACATCACTATCTCTCTCGCCTTACTTTTTGGCTTGTTAAAATTTTTTTGTTAATATCACTCATCAGCATATCTCAAGAATTGATTTACTCTGTAGCCGCATTTGGCAGTTCAAGTTTCCAAAAGCCCGAATGAATTGAAAGAGGTCTTCTAGAACTACAAAATCTTCGACATCCTTCCTGGTAAAGCTATATGAGCGGTTTGTCTCTTCCTTTCTCTCTTTGTGCCCCTCTTATTGAAAGCTCTGAGGCTTGAATTCCCTTTTTTTTGCATCTGGTGGCTTGTTGTGGTATCTTTTTATGATCTGGATTAGCCAAGTATCCGTCACTATTAATTGACAATAATTTTTGGTAGATCCAGTTTACGGATAAAATGATGAAGTCAGTAGTTGTTCAAGCAATCAGTACTCAAATAAATTGCTTGGTGGAGGAGAGGTTCAGAGGTCGATTCCCCACGTAAGATTTTACAGTAGTTTCGCTTCGAATATACCCAGTTTTCAACTTTCTTTAAAAGTACTTCATAGACAAGTAAAATACTTAAATGGAGCCTCTGGATTGCAATGTATGCCAGTCAACCCCGTAGAATCGATTGCTCCAACACTTGGGGGATTTTATACAACTGCTATCACAATTCACCGAAATCGTTACTACAACATCATCCCAAGAACCACCACCAATGGGAGATTCTGATTGATGGGTATTACGCTAAGGGTCACAAGCTTTAATAAAGGTTAAAAATGTTTGTGGCTGAACGATCTGGGCTTGGCCATTTCTAATAAGCCTCTTTCATTATTATATTTTCTAGCATTCTGTCTAGCAGAAAAGCGATTCCATGCCCTGAAGGTATAATTCAGTGTGCAACTTCTTTCAATGATAAACCACATCACCTCTGATGGTCTATATCTAGTCACAATTTACTACATTTGTAAACTTATTGATAAATATTTATTCTTAATTAATTAATTTCCATTCAATGGTAGTATCCGAAGAATTGAATTACAAACTGGATTTACCTCTGGACTCATATGGTAAGAGCAAAGTAAGGATACCAGACAATAAAAACAATGCTCCTGAAACGTAGATAGGAGCTGAAGTAGTAAGATCAGCAAAGATAGCAATAATTGGAGCAAAGACACCAAAAACTCTGTTGAAAGACGATGCAAGACCAACACCAGTTCCTCTAATTTTAGCATAGAAGATTTCTGGAGTATAAGCATACAAAACACCGTACATGATGTTAGACACAAAAGAGAAAGCACAATTCCAACCAAGTAAAGCATTAGCAGTTTTAGCAGTGGTAGATGCAAAAAGGAAAACACCAGTCAAAATACTAGAAATGAACAAAGTACCCTTTCTACCGATCTTCAATTCCACCAAAAAGGCGGCCACTAAAGCACCTGGAATACCAATGACTGACACAATCAAAGAGTTTCTGTAAGTAATTCTGACACTCAAAGGTTTGTTTGCCTCACCATTACTATGATGTTCAATATAGTATGGTAAAAATGCATTATATAATGGGAAGGCAAGACCAATTAAACCCCAGATGAAAATAATCAAAGAAGAAGACCAAGCCAACCTTTTGGTAGCAAAACATTGACGGATATGAGACAAATCGAATTTCTTAAGTTTTTCTTTAAGCAAAAGGTTCTTTTGAAGGAATGAGTTTTCGGATTTAACTGGTTCAACGGTATCTTTAGCGTATTTTAAATCAATACGTTGAAAATCTTCAATAGTAATAGGAGGAGGTTTCTTATTGATAGCAGCAATCTTGTTAAGAGATTCAAGAGCTCTTACATCATCACCACGAGCCAAATAAAATTTAGGAGATTCAAAGATTCTGAAAGCAAAACGAAGTAAGAACATAATTAAAGTAAGACCACCCATGGTATGAACAAAGTATCTCCAACCCTTGTTATCACCTTTATAACAAACTTCAGCAGTATCATCACATGAAAAGTTACTGATAAGAGCCCAAGATAATAAATTGGCAAGGATTTGACCAAGAGCCCACCAAGAAGACATGGCAGTCAAAATCCATTGATGAGTGGAAGGTAAAGCTTCCAAGAAAATTGCTGAATCCACCGGTAAATTACCACCGACACCAAAACTCCAAAGAGCACAGAAAACACCCACGGCTGCGAAATTAGGAGAGGCACCAGCAACAACACCAAAAACACCGGTGAACAAGAAAGTGAAATTGAAGGCCCATTTACGTCCAATGATATCAGAAGATAAAGACCAAAAAGCAGCACCAACTAATAAACCTAAATTTTGAGCCAAAGTAAGGTAAGGGGCTCTATGGGGAGGAGAATGAACACCATTAACTTCATTAAATCTGGCTAAGATCAAGGAAGTAACGATAGGCCAAGCATTATCCGCCAACCATCCAAAACCGGCAACCACAAGTAAACCATATTGATAAGGACCAAAACCTATTTCATCAATGGCGCGTGACAACACCTTTGACTTTGCCAAATAAATAGGGTCTCCATCTTCATCACTGAACAAATCATAAGTACTAGAATCAGTACCTGAATCCGATTTAAAAGATTCCGAAACTTGAATAGGACGATCTTCATCATCAGAAAATGCCTTTGTAGTAGTAATATCCTTATCCGACATTGATAGCAAACTTAGTTATAGTGAACAACGGTCAAGTAGTCAATGTTATGACAAGGAAAATAGTATTGTAAACTACTAGTAATGAATGACTGATTAGCGCGGGAGTTCCAATGACTTATAAACAGATCTGGTGTGAAACTTAAGGTTAAGTATTAAGTTCATCACCTGCATTTTGAAATAGTAGCAGCTGAAAAATAGTAATTGCTGTGGCATATTGCAAATTCGTAATTTGTGCCAAGGGCACGGCACTATACCATTAATTTTGTAATTTTTTTTATTTTAATTTAGATGAATATGAGGGGATGAGTCGTGTGGGAGGAACAGTCGGTATAGTTCCTAAATAAGGTTGATGAATGAACATCAATTTCCGATTAAGTTATTGTTGAGGCTTATTGATAAACCCGAGTTGTTATCGAAAATCTTATGGCAACTCTATCGTTTTGACGGATGCGACCAAAATAGGGTCTTGCTGCAAGATTCTAAATTTATGACAAGACTTCACCCGAGCAACCATTTGAGGAACAATATATGCACCACGTTCGGTTTGGCAGATGCATTAATTAATACTAATGTACAATTAGCCAAACTAAACCCTTACTGGAATAAGTATTTGTCGTTCAATCTCTGAACAATCTTTGATAATTCTGTCGTTACTACTTGACCCCGTAAATGCAAAGACATGGGCAATTCAATGAATTCAAATTTGTACACTCATTGTCAGTTGAAACTGCACACTGCTCGGCGTAACTACGGTAATTATCCGACAACCGAATATTAGTTCTTTCCGAGAATCGACCACTATCCACTCTTGGCCAGCACTCCACAATTTTCTAGAAATTTTATCTAGGGGGTTTTTACATTTTATCAATACTACATATCTATTCGTAATACCAAGTTTGTTGTTATCTATTTCGTAATACCAAGTTTGTTGTTATCTATTTCGTAATACCATGTATTTAAATTAACTCCCTAAATAATATTCCATCTGTTGGTGTAATATCTAACTACCCTAAATGATAAAGTAATATCCTAATTGGGGAGGACTTAATTAACCCGATTAAATTCGTAAGCACCACCCTTCTCAAGTTTTAATTCATATTCTTCAACCTGCCAGTGTTGAAACCAACTTTTGACGGCAGTCATACCTTCTCTATGTGCTTTGCCACGACCACCTTTCTTGGCGTGTTCTTTGGTCTCCCACCAACAAGTTGCCAAGTTTTGTCCATGAACATCATCAGGCGTTCCAAACCAGTATTTGAGTAATCCTCCCGATTCATTGGCTTCTCTATGAGAATCTTTATCGACTCTAGCCAAAAACCGTCTGTTGTCGGCCGACGCTTGTACTTCAGGTTTAAGAATCAGTCGAAATGCAATAATGTAAACACTTGCAGGTTCAATTTCAATATTGAGTTGTTTGGCATAATCGTTAGCTAGTTCAACAACTTGAGGAATATTGAATGTTTCATCATATTTATCAAAAGCATATCTCTTATCCCGAGGTTCAAATGATTGTAAAGCTAATCCTATTAATCTTTTGGTGTCAGGGACTTTGGTCAAATCCAACCAATGCTCTTTTTCATAGTATGGCGAAGACCTGATCTGATCTATATCTCTCACATCGAGATGAACAGTAGCTTTGTGCACAGGTGTGAGAAGATCGAAATCATCTTCGATTCTAGCAGTATGGGTTACGCTCATTGGTGATAATAAAGTGAAGTTTCAAAGTGGTGAAAAATGGCCTTTACTTCAATGATGGTTGGCTACCAAAAGACGTAACCATGTGCTTATTTTAGTGCCACGGTATCGTACGGTTTTGACATCTTATCACGAGTTCCCGAACTGTGGTTTCATCGTTAGGTCAACATGGGTGCAAAAACTGCTTCGCGCCACGTGCAATGGTGCCAGTGATACGATCTATTTGTGTAATGCCGTCGGATAAGCAATTCAAAATAGACGGCTCATGATTGCATCGTTCCACGGCATTTGTTTCAACTTCCGGATTATTACTGATACCAACACGGAGGTATTTCCCCGGACTTTGCCTAATACGAACTTATTTGCTAATAAGTAGTCGAAATTTCGTCATCGACAATTTCTTAGCTTTTAGACTAAATTTGACGTGGGCTAAGCTTCGGAAGCATTCAATTGCCTTATTGAGTTACGATGCACGCGTCTAATAACAACAAGACACTGCTTGGTACAATGACGATATTCGTAAAACCCATTAGTCATACCATTGATGTTGATATGTAGACGGTGGTGATCTAGTCCTGGTCCTAAACGATTACGAATCCGCGTACATTTTGTTCAATTTTGCTTATCATTAGCACTTTTTTCAGAAACTAAATATCCCACAAAAGCAATCTTCTAGAACGTTTTAAAGTTTTTATTGTTATAGCCGAGATCACATACCACTAGCGGATAATTGACATTTCCAGCTTTATTGCAAGGACAGCTTTCTAACATTATCAAAGTTTAACTGAAGTGATGGAACTCTATAGACCACACTGCACTTTAATTGATGAGTGCTAGACCATAACGCAAAAAAACAAATCTGAAGGGCACAAGAGTGCCTCAAAACTAATTTAAACAAATTCTTGGTGATGTTTGGGCCATTGACAAGGTCTTTACACTCAGATGATCTTTACTTTTTTTACTGTAGCACTTTAGGAGGAAACAGTAGTCCAGTGCTCTACAATGTAAAGAAGGGATTCTCGATTTCTTAAAATTTTTACTTTGTCACAAATTTGATTTTTTAAAGATTTTGGTAATTTTTTCGAAAATGAAGATCTTCAGTTCTACCTTCCTTATAAATTCGAGCAGAAAACAACACCAAATTATCCAGGCTGCAACAACAGTTCCCTTATAACTGTCTACAATGATTACATGCCTCGCATAGAATAGACTAGATTTGGTAACCATTACAGTGAGCAGGTCTTTTTTTACAGACTCTCTTGAAGATCGAAGAGTTGAAGTTTTTTTCCGTGTTCCTTCCCATAGTAACAGCTTAAAATCTAATTGATACTTTGCTCAAAAAACAGATCAAGCCAGAATTTATCTTCTGGTTTGATGCATACAAACCGAAGACAAGGGTGGTATGAAAAAAATATTGAAAAAAAAAACCACACACCAAGCATAACTCCATTACTTTGTGTATTCTTGTAATACTAGCTATGCCCACCTCTCATAAAAGAGCTATGTAAGTTTACTTTTGGATTTAAATATAATTTTTTTTGCCAGAGCTGTTTTTATTTTTAAAATAAAAACACGTCTATTAGACTTGAAACTACCTATAAAGAAAAAAAGGGAGAAAACTCCAGCTCTTCAGATGAATATCAGGGAAAAAACCATCAAAACTGGCGGCATAAAAGATTCAATTTTACATATTTTTGCTGTGTACGGAAAGTGTATTGTAATCTACTCACCTACTAGTTTTAGACCAGTTATCTTTCGCTAACCTACTAGGGTATAACTATATACTTTTTTGCATTGGGAAACACACAACCGACTTAGATAAGTTGCTATCTAGTCCTTTTTTGCAACTTGTTAGGCGCAAGGCAACAAGTTGCTTCTGCAAATAATACTGAAACTTACTTTGTTGAAAATAGAGACACTAGGTGGAAAATAAGCTGGAATTTTAGAAACGTCAAAATCAAAATAGTATAAAGACACCAAAATGTTGCAATTTCAACGATTATCCGATATAGTGTAATGGCTAGCACGGTTCGCTCTCACCGAGCAGATCCGGGTTCGATTCCCGGTATCGGAGCTTTCTTTTTGGCCATTTTTACCCCAAAATTTTTTGATGTCTAGCATTCTTACAACTATCCGTATCCATATTACCCAGTTCACACTCCCCTCTTGTTGTCTGAGGCTCAAACAACCAGTTTATTGAAGTAGTGTAACGGTCGTATAGGCACGCGCACTTATGGTGGGGAACTTCAAATAGTTTATCACTATGTCTGAGCAGGTACTCGAAAACATCCGGAACTTCACAGCCAAGAACTACCAGGGCAATTCCCTCTCTGTGTGGGCACGGGTTCCCGATACCCGGAGAGCTGCTGTTTGTATTTTACTTTTCTTAGGAAGCATGGGAGAATTAAGAGTGATTTTAACCAAACGGTCTTCCAAGTTACGAACATTTCCTGGACATATTTCTTTACCTGGAGGACGAGCTGATTTTCCTAGTGAAACAGAATGGCAGGTTGCTAGAAGAGAAATGATGGAGGAAATTGGTATAGATGAGAATAATGAAGACCTTAAGAAGAAATATGGATTTGAAATAGATCAACTTAATGTGATGCCTAGTTATCTTCTGAGGACGTTCTCTGCTGTCAGACCATGTGTTGGATTCATGAGAAGTAATCATGGGAACATAGCATCTGATTTACGGATCATTTTGAACCCAGGAGAGAGCTCAAGTATATTTTCATGCCCATTGAAGGACTTTCTTTATCCTGTGACAGATGAAGCACCTCAGGAATGTCTTGAAAGAACGTCAAATAAGTTCAAATGGGGAGGAATCCCTTGGAACTTGCGTTCATATTTGTTTTCCCAAAATAATTCCAATGAAGTTGATTGGCTTCGTGATATTGCGGATTTGTCTGCCTCCGATGAGGAAGGTGGATCTCCAACCACCAAAAACAACAATGGAAATTGGGGAAAGCTCGGCTCTAGAAGAGACGAGGAAACTAATGAGAAAATATACGATGTATGGGGCCTCACAGCCAATATTCTTCATGATTTAGCTGAAGTGGCTTACACAGGAAAGTCAGATAGACAGTTGGGAGAAGAGGAGTTGATTTATAGTATATGGAAACATGGACAGATGCAGCTGGGAAAAAGATCGGAAGAAGAATCGAAATTAATAAGTTCAAAGGTGACTGATAAATTTGGATTCAATGATGTGTTGCCACGAACCGAGTTCCTTCGTCTCAAAAACCTCTACAAAAATTCATAAGGATCATGGATTATGAATGAAGTCATAGTAGGGTCCTTAAAATCAAGTCTAAAGTGAACATATATAATCTGAAGAGAAACAAATAAAGCGATCTCTACAAATCACACTAACTATTTGATTAACCAAAAGCATATAGGTTGGCATAAATAATGCTATTATAAAAAATTTAGTCACTTGTAGACTAATTTATTTTTGTGATGTCTTGAAGTGTCTAGTTATATGATCTCGATAATTTAATCGTTAATCTAGCTACATTTACTCTCTATCATATTAATGATACACTTCGATCGACTAAATTTATCGAATAATCCACTTCTATTTATTTCAGTAGAGTCTAGCGTTAACCGTACCAACTAGTTTCAGATATCACTTTCGTGTTAATTTAAAGATAATCACCAATCACTCTCACTAAATTTAAATATTTGATTCATTTACATCAACACCGAATACCTCTAACTAGCCAACTAAACAAGTTAAAAGGCATTGATCTTTGAACTGGAGATTCCATCAACGGGTTTATCATAATCTTTCGTCCTTTATAGGCCATCCTTCACCATCACATTCATGGAATCGAAACTTGCCCAACTCTTTGAGGACGTTTCCTTAGATGCTCCACCCGCTCCTAGCCACCAAGAAGTGGATATACCATCAACACAAGAGCTCCAGTCCGATTTGGACGTACTAACCTTTCGCCTATTGGAGCTCATAGACAAATATGAACAGTTAGCAGACGAAACCCGTTTAGCGTATGTCAATGGTCACCTCAATCTCAGTAGAGCCAACTATAGCGGAAAGCGATATGGAGCAGAATCATGGGATTTACGTCCCTACAATGCCGCTACTACTGTGGAATGGAAGAAAGAGTTTGTTGTTAAGAAGCACGAATACCAAGGTGGAACCAAGAAGAAGGCGACTAACAATACTGAGCAATCGAAGCCCGAGAAGGGCCAATTGAAGCAGGAAGTGGAGGCAGAAGTACGAAGCAAACTGGAATCTAAAGATCCAACAACAGAGTTAAAGAATAGAAAGGGTAAGAAATTGGAAAAGCCCATGACCACCAAAGACTTTGATACCGACGTTGAAAGTCCCAAAATCAAAGATCCCATTGCCCAGTTTGGGGCTCTAGTGCCGTACCAGTTGCGGATAGCTCAAAAACAGTTTACAAAAGGATTGGAAGGAACCATTCAGTTGGCAAATTTGCGAGAAGAGATCGAAACGATAATTAAAGACATCAAGCGAGATTCAGAAAAGGTAAGTGAGAAGGAGGTTGATATTTAGCGGTGTATCCACACAATGATCCAGGTGAGCGAGACAAGAATTACACTACACCATACTATAATTTATAGATTACAATTGTATGATTTGTGAAAAGAAAATAACATGATATGATAAAGATAAATGTACGATTTAAATTATGGACAACCTTCCAAAAAAATACCTTTTGTATGGTAGAACAGCTCTCTTACATACAATCTCTGATTAATTTAGTTACAACTTGGGGTTATTTATTATGACTACTTTTCAATATCACTAAAGAGATCACTATCGTTTTCGTAATTTTGGTAGTCGATTTCTGGACCGTCACTTTCAGACTCATTCTCTTCATCATTGTCTTGTTGTTCATTTACATCAGTACCTTCCTGTCTAGCCTTTCTTCTAGCCTTCTTTTCGTCCTTGACGGCGTTCTTTTCCTTTAAGTTTTGTTGCTGCTTGGCTCTTCTTTCTTCTCTCAACTTCTTTCTTTGAGCATGCTTCTTTTCTAAAGCCTTCTGTTCCAATTCAGATTTCTTAATATTAGCATGGTATAAGGTTTTAGATGAACCTGTCAAACCTTCTTCAATCTTAACCAAAGACAAGTTTAATCTAGGTCCCAACTCAGTCAATTTGATAGCTCTTTTTCTTACAGAACTTTCTTCAGACTTTTGAGGATTCACAGCTTCACTCTTGACATCCACAATATTTTCATCATCTTCCACTTCAGAATCGGAGGTGATTCCTCCAACTGAATAGGGGTCGAGTAATAAATCGGAAATATCTTTGTTCTTTGCCATGTTAGGTAATTTCTTATTTTGAATCAATTTCTTGACGTTTCTACTTTCTTCAACCAATTTAGTATTGATGGCATAATGACGTAAATCGAGGTTTCCAGTCTCAGGGTCCTTGTTAATCATTAACACTCTTTTGATAGACGACACCTTGGTCAGTTGGGGTTGAATAGGTGGGAATATGTTTTGGAAAACAGTGATCATCAATTTTTCATGATTTTCAATCTCATTCATCTTGGTGGAAAATCCGTTCAACACTAATAATGGAGGTGCCAAGAACTCCTTAGAATCCTTTCCAACCGACTTTGGTTTTTTCAAAATATTACGAACATCCTTAATTAATGAATAGGTATTAACTTTGAATTGTAAAGTAGGACCACGAGGCATTTTACCCACTCTTAAAGAAATGTTTCCACTTTCTTCAGACTGGTTGAAAATGAATAAATCAGATACTCCCAAAGGTCCAGCCATTACAATGAAATCCTTAAGCTTATTAGACTTTCTTTCTCTCAAATTAATGGCAGTATGAGGTTGCATAACGTTTCTGAAATCCTTGACCAACTGACTGAGCGAATGGTTCCGGAGAGAGCTTCCCAAACGGAGCACCATGGAACGAGGAATCTTAGCAAGTTCCTCTTCACTAACCTTTCTATGAGTTCTGGTTTTAGTTCTTCTTTTAGCCATGTTAACTGTGAAAAATTATGCGATGAGATGGGGGTGAAAAATTGGTGAAGTAAACAGGAAAAGATCGAAGGAAATCAAACACTGTAGAGATCTGATGATTACTATGAAACCGCTTGGAAGTGTAATTGTTGATCCAGTTTGGAAATCTTTTCTCTTCTCTTCTCTTCTCTTCTCTTTTCAGATTTGTGATGTGATGGGGCAAGGTGCAGGAGAGCATACGGGTCGGGCAGATTGCAAAACCAAGTGCACTATTTCCAGTAGTAGAAACTGAAAGTTTACCATATAGATATGAGGATGATATTTTTGAGTGCATAAGCTACAAGAGAGAAGGCTACAAATGAAATGACTAATCACAGAAGTAGGTATACCGTAAAAAATAGTAAAACAACAGAAAAATTCAAATATTGGGATCGGCGAACATGCTGGGCTTACATTCTTCATTTCTGTCCAAAAAAGAACCAGAGAACCATCGCCTTCTCTACTGATTAAATATTCAATTTCTGGCCATACTTTGGTTATCAACAATTATTTCAATTCAACTTCTACTTTAATAACGCTTCGATAGAACGACTTCTAATTTCCACCCTCATGGTGCTTCCACAGACAGATCAGATCAATGGTACAAAATCTATCGGAGCTGACCAAGTTTAGCAAAATTATGGTTTAAGTATACTTCCCAATTATTGTAGACCTCTAGAAGCAAGAGTTTGCATCATGGACCTTTCTGTACAGCAGACTTGATGAATGGTATTGATATTTTTATAGTAGTGTGCCATTTTCCTGTATATAGCCGTATACCATATACAGGCTACTCACATCATCTCATCTGAACAGGCCCTTTTATACATCTCATCACATCAACATGAAACCAACCAAGGTCAAGAAACCAACCAAATCTGCTTCCAGTGCTAGAGAATTAGCAGAAAAGATTAAGAAGAACGCTCTTCGTGAAAGAGCCGAAAAAGAGCGGGCTCAAAAGGCCCAAGAAAAGCAAGATGAATCCGAAGAAGAAGAAGAAGTGGTTGTGGATTTAGACGGAAAGGGCGAGTCTGAGGGTCAAGAAGTATCATTCAAGACGTTCACTGAGCTCAAACTTATCCCTGAACTTATGGAAGCTATTCAAGCCATGAAATTCACCAAGCCTACTCCTATTCAATCTCAATCCATTCCTCACGCTTTGAAGGGTAAAGATATTATTGGATTGGCACAAACAGGGTCGGGAAAAACTGCAGCATTTGCTATCCCCATCCTCCAGGCATTGTGGTACTCCCAAGCACCTTATTTCGGGTTGGTCTTAGCTCCTACCAGAGAATTGGCGTATCAAATCAAAGAAACTTTCGATGCCCTTGGATCTGCCATGGGACTTCGTTCAGTATGTGTAGTCGGAGGAATGGACATCATGGACCAGGCCCGTGACTTGATGAGAAAACCACATGTCATTGTGGCCACTCCGGGTCGTATCATGGATCATTTGGAGCATACCAAAGGATTTTCTTTGAAGAACTTGAAATATTTAGTTATGGATGAGGCTGATAGATTGCTTGATATGGACTTTGGTCCTGCTTTGGATAAGATCTTGAAGATCATTCCTCGTGAAAGAACTACCTATTTGTTCTCTGCCACCATGACTAACAAAATCGAAAAATTACAAAGAGCTTCTTTGAAATCCCCCGTTAGAATTGCTGTCTCCACCAAGTACCAGACTGCCGATAATTTAATCCAGTCAATGATGTTGGTCAGTGATGGTTACAAGAATACCTATTTGATCCATCTCTTGAATGAATATGCCGGGAAATCTATCATTATCTTTACCAGAACTTGTGCTCACAGTCAAAGAACTTCAATGTTGGCCCGTATTTTAGGGTTTTCAGCCGTTCCTCTCCATGGTCAATTGAGTCAAGCTCAAAGATTGGGATCCTTAAATAAATTCAAATCTGGAAGTAGCAACATTTTGGTTGCAACTGATGTCGCAGCTAGAGGTTTGGATATTCCAAGTGTGGATGTGGTTATAAATTATGATATCCCTACTGATTCCAAAGCCTATATCCATAGAGTGGGAAGAACTGCTAGAGCTGGAAGATCGGGAAGATCTATTAGTTTAATCACTCAGTATGATTTGGAAATGTACTTGAGAATAGAAAGTGTGTTGGGCAAGAAATTACCCAAGGATCCAGCTCCTGAAAAGGGAGTCTTGGAAGCGTTGCATGTTCATGTTGATCGTGCTAGTGCAGAGGCAATTAGACAAACTAAAGAATTTCATGATAAGAGGGGTAAGAGAAAGAGAGACGACAGAGAAGAAAAATAGCATGACTGTAAAATAGGTTAGGAAAGATAGAGTAATAAATGATCAAAATTGAAAGAAGTTGGGTGTTGATCCAGTAGAGTAGAGCCAGCAAATAGAGTGGACTTAGTCATCTTTGAAGTTTTAAATGGAGTGATTGAGTCCTTTTAAACAATAGAACGTGTACCAGGGATAGTTATCTTTGAAAACTGCCTTGTCATTTCTTGCAATCTATGATATATCATTTTGCAACCATTTATGAGGACCAGATGGGTTATCCCTTATACCAAAAGCCGGAAGCATTGACTGCTCACAATTATCTACAATGTACCAAATTGTAATTATTATTTATAAACTGTATAAGGTAGAATCAAATTAAACTACGCCACCACAGGGCGTATCATATAAAAAGGTATCATGTAGATACCCAACCCGGCGCCACAAGCGCATAACCAGAATTAGAGCACAAAGATTAGCTGATAACAACGGGAAAAGTATTCCCAAAGCCAGAATTAAAGACGTTGCGTAGGACTACGCGACTAAGGCCGCAATTAGAATTGTGAACAGATGAGTATCAAGTATCAGAAATAAATATTGCCAATAGAAAGTGACAAGAGAAGGTCCCCAAATTGATATTATAGGTAATTGAGTCATATAATTTCTGAAAGTTTGGATAGGAGAGAACCATCAACTTGGTGTTTCCATGAGTGAGATCCAAATTCTTAGCATCAACAAAAGCCTCACCAACACTGTGAATACAAAGAAGTATAATAGCATCTCAGTGTTTGAGCTAGATCAGCCACCAATTTGATTTGAAGCTCAAAACAATCAATTGCAAATAAAGAGCCCGGATATTCTTGTTCGAGACATCTCATTCCTAATGAGGTGCAATGAGGTAAGACCCGGACAAAGACAAAAATCCTAACATAATTGACTGAAAACAAATTACCTACCCCTGTTACTTATGAAGAAAATGCACAGGACACTCACCATACCCCTTCTTATTAAACCAGAACTTGATACATTTGTAATGAAACACACAGAGACATTCCAACCTTGCCACCTTGTCACCAGGCTTTAAATCCTCCAAGCAGATCACACACTCATTATCCATTTCACTCTTTTCCGCCGATGGTGGCAAGGTCGAGGTCGAGGTCAAGGACCCAATTCCGTCAGAATCCAAATTGGACGGAATAGTCAATACCGAGGACGATTCAATGGTGGGAATGGTCTCATATTGCGGTTTGGGTATGGGAGGAATGTTATAGACGAGCATCTTGTTCCTGGGGTGTGGCTGAGGCGATGCAAAACGATCGTTATCGTCGTGAGTAAAATCGTAGGCCACTAAACATTCATTAATGTGGGACTCCTTGAACTGCTCAAAATCCTCATTGCTGAAAACCTTGGGAGTTTTCTGAAGACTTTTAATATACCCTTTCAAGAGGTTGGTGGCACACACAGGACACAAGTTAGCATCGGTATCATCGTCTCTATGTCTCCTTGTTTCATTGACTGACGATGTAGAGCTTTGGACCAAATGAGTGTCTGTAACGGTGCTGTACTTCGTAGTGCTATCGTTGGGATGGTTATAAGGAGCCACTGAGTTGTGGATCGAAGATCCCGAACTAACCACACTGGCAGCTTCAGGTTCTGGGTCTGATTCTCCTCCTCCAAAAAGAGCTTGTCTTATCATCTTGATCTCGTCCACACAAACGTCACACGTACGGTACGCCTCGTACTGGCTAGCACGGACTCGAGTGCCAGGTCCATCCACGATCACGGTGTTAGGGAAGTACTTTGTCGTCTGATCCAGACAGGAGCCACACACCACGGCTCCACATTTGCGACAATGATGCCGGCGGTTGAAGAAGTTGAAGGTGACATGGCAGAGCGTGCAAGAAGTGGTGGACGAGTCGTCTTGCCACACAGGGCCGTCAGTTTCCATGGTGGTTAGATAAGAAAGGTATGCGACATGGGATATACTCGTACGACATCTATGAGGGGGGCGACATGGGACACCACAGTAGAATTACCACCTGAAATCAGTTGAATGGTGGGATAAAAATTAATCACATGTTCAGCTACGTAAACTGTCTAAAAGAGCCCAATATTTCATAATTTAAAAAGTAGAAACTTGGCTTTCTTCAACAGTCCAAGCTAACTATTTGGTTCGAGAATTGTCAAGAGTTTATATAAACCGACAACTAAGATTTTATCTCTTGGTGAAGCAGATTTTATCACTTAGTGAAGCAGATTTTATCACTTAGTAAAGCAGAATTTCTTGGACAGGTTGGTCAAAGCTTTTCTTATTCTACTTTAGAACTAATTATTACTTGTAGTTTGACCATATGTGAGCCTGCGTGAAGATCAAATTTCTCGGATATGAGAATTGAGTGGGTGGATGTGCCAAAAGTTTGTATAAGGTGACTTTAGTCTATTTCAAATATTCTCAGAGTATAACCGAAGCAGCACTTAATATTGCCCTTAATCTGTCGCCCAGAGTATTGCAGTATGGGTTTTCAATTGTAAGTAAGAAATTCGGTGGACCCTTTTGCATTTGTACCAGAGAAACTAATTAGTGGCCCAATTTTAATTCGAAATATTGTAAACAGAAGGTATATCCGAAAATATACAGAAGATGAGGGAATTTGTCTGCAATACTACGTCCGAGATAGACACAATGGCTTGAATTGGCAAAAAAAACTGGTTCATCTCACCACTGAACCTTCATGTAGAGAATTATCAGTGAGAAACCACAAACAGTGGTAGTTAAAGCTTCGTAAAACTGCACAACTGCTAACTATTAAATAATTCAGCTGGGGACTGTTAAAATCAAGTACGAGTTCCTAAAACAAACCAAACTGAGTGGCACAAGTTTCAAACCGTAACAATTCATCACCGTCTTATTCTCCCGATTGGGCATCTACCACGCGCATGTCATCGTAATCAACCAAACACAACGACTAGATCCAGCCTCACGTCCCCAACTTTAGCCATGGCAGACCGTCTAACCCAGCTCCAAGTATGTTTGGACCAGCTAGTGGAGCAATTCAACGCCACTGTCAACTACATCAATACCTCCAGCGAGCCTGCGCTTCTTGATGACGATCCTCGGTCGGTGATCAACATAGCGGCAGCAGCACCAATTCCTGGCCAACAACAAGATGCCGATGGGTCGGGCCAGGTGTCAGCAAAACCAGAAGGCAACAAAGACCAGGCGACTGCCTTTGAAAACACTCTTAACGAGTTGTCTACTGATATCATCTTGAAATCGAGGCAAATCAGCATGTTGATTGATTCGCTTCCAGGCATCGGTGTATCACCCGAAAGCCAGCTCAGTATCATTGAGGAGTTGACAAAAGAGTTGGAGCAGGTTGAAAGCGAACGTGTAGAGAAGATCGAGGAGAAGGATAAGTTGTTGAAGTGGGTGGAGCTGTTGATTGGTGAGGTGGCAAGAGGGATCTCTGATACGAAATAGATTGAACTGTAATACAGTGGAAACATTCAAAATTAGCCAGAGTCGATTTGAAACGGCTGTTCGAAAGGTATACTGTCAATTCATATTGTCATTTGAACCTCAATAATCATGCAACTATACACATCCAATCGGTTCGCAAAGTATCCGATCGCTACTCAGACACCTCAAAACTATCTACGGGCGATGGTGCTCTAACAAAAACCTTTAGGTATCCATTATTTGCTGAACCTATGTTTTCATTTATTATTTACAACGAGTCAATAGGCTGGAATGCTATACAATCAAGGCCCCAGGCCCACGATGAACCGAGACATTGGTCAATTGACCAGTCGGTCCCACTCAACAAGTGAAGGTTTTGGTAAAAGAATTGTCCCACTGTCCCCAAAATTAATATCAATAAAATGTACCCCACCACCTTTCTTTGGGATATTTGAAAGTCCACATACTGTGCTATCAATAAGATGGAGAAATATAACGGGACCAAGTAATCATTGGCTCCAGCTTTGGAAGCAAAGCATAAGAAGGGAACAAAATGTAATAACCACCCACTGATAGTTCCAAAACTGTTTTCATAGTAAAGTTCTTTGGTCTTCAGTTCCGTCACATAAACAAATGGATTCAAGTGTTTTAAGTAGTGGAAGAAATGATTAAACAATCCAATCAATATGAACACCACCCCTGTATAATGTAATGGAATATTACCCACCGCGTAGACAGTTCCCGTTTCATTTTTAGTGATGGATTTCACTCCTGCTGCAAATGGCCATGTTAATGGTATAACCGACTGGTCCACACCACTGACAGTATCTTGATAAACTCTGAGCATAGCTAAATGGTATTCGTAAAGCTTTCTGAAAAATCCAACTGGCTCGAAGTGCACTCTAGGATAGTTTAAGTCATCATCTAGTAAAGGATGAGAATTTGTCTCAATATACCAGAGAGTATTAGGAATAGTTGGTTCATTAACACATAAGACTTCGTTTTGTCCGAAGCCCCATGATGGCAATTTATCGTTGTGACTCATCATGATACATTTTGTACCCTGGTGAATTAATTGAAAAACAGTTTCTGTAGCTCTAAGTTTGATTAAGGGAAGGTCGTTGACTGAGTTGGAGCTCTTGCCCACAATTCTGATTTTAAATTCATAATCGACATCTCCCAACAAGTCAGCACGAGAGCTGTTACAAGAAACTTCATTGGAATATTCGTGCTCGGAAATGGGGGGTCTCAAATCGTGGACTCTCATGAACTTTCCAGTTTTCTTGTGGAAGAATCTCACTTTGTCACCATCTTTGATTGGTTTGAAACTCTTTTGAAGTTGACCTTCTCTACTTTTGTGTATAGTTTCCAAAATCCATTCATTGTCTTCATCTCCTGCCTCACCAAAAAGGGTCACTTGCTGTTGTTGACTGCCTCCTTTATAGTAGAAATCATGAGAGTGGAGATATGATTCAAGATTATTATGTTTGATTGTCACAGTACTTCCATACGACACTTCGACTGGCATTGAGCGTAATTGGTCTGAATCTTGTAAGGTAGACTTGAATTGTGGAGAAAGGTTTCCTGATCCGGTACCGTTAAAAGGTAAACTTGCAAAATGAACATAAAACAAAGAACAATAAATAGTCAAAGGAAAAACCACTAACGTCATTATTCTTGCAAATAAGTGCTTGAACCACATGAAGTCGGAGACTTGAAGATCACCTAAAAGTCTCCATAAATCAACTGATGTGACTAGGAGAACCCAGAAGAAAGTGAAAATTGCAGTAAAACGAACTGACAAGGAAAGACCGAGCCCCAACCCAGCAATTATCAAGCATTTGTACCATTTACGAGAGAAAGGAGTCTCGTATTGAATCTTTTTGGTTCCATAAACTACCAATGCCGTAGTGAATAACAATAATGATTCCCATCCGATGAGGTTGGAGTATAATATGAGCGAATGATCTACCGCCAAAAGCACCAACACCAACAATTGGGCACCAACACCACACCCACTAGCTCTTATAGTACCCAAACCAAGTATGATGGTCAAAGTGCCCAAGAAAACAGGGATATAACGAGTCAAATCAGAAGGAATTGAGTCATGACCAATCACCAAGGAAAGCCAGTAAAAGACCAAGTCAGCGAGTGGTGGCTGGGTGTCTACAAAGATCTCTCCACGAGAATAACTGGTAATGTGATCAAGAACAGGCTTTTCGGCAGCTATAGGGTGGACTAAATGAATGTTGCGGAGGAGAACCGTAAGTGCTAGAAGGACCGGAAAAATGATTTTGAATAAAGGTGGCACCGGTGGAGGTAGGGGGGTGGGTACCACTGGTTTGTAAGGTCTGAATTTACCTTGGGAGTACATGTTGGTAGTATTCCAGCTTGGGATCAGTATGAATTTAAGGTGGGGAGGAGTGTGAAAAAGTTGAGGTGATTACTTCGTGAGAATTTAGTGAGGATTTAGCGAGAACTGAAAAATAATTCAGTGTATTTTAGTGCGAGTATTTACGAGATAGGGAGAATTTAGAGAAGAGTTGGCGAGAAATAGTGACAGTAATAGGATTTTAGTGAAAAAAACAAACGCGTTTGAGTACTTTAGCGAGAATTTACCGCGACTCTATACAGCTGCAAAAACTAACCCTTACCACTATAAACCCCACTACTAAGTATGCAGCTTTTCGACCACTACTGACCCCAAATTTATCAGTTGAACATTCATTGTACTATACATGGCAGCTGATCCCTAATAAGAATAGAAAACTACTCACTGGCCAATTGTTGCAAAATATCTATTTATAATTGCAGACATCAAACCAGCACAACTCTATTATTTAGAAGTGTTCGAAACTTTGCTTCTTCGCTAGAGATCTTTTAATAAACAGGCCTCGGATCTCAGGTCACCTCTTCATTACTGTCTAGAGCTACATGGATTAATTTAATTTTTTTACAATTTTATATAGCAAATTTACCTAGCAACGATAAGAGTCAAAGCAAGAACCATCAGTCATATCAAGATTGGCTAAACTAGAACCTGAGTTGAACTACCTCAGCTCTGCGCTTAAACAATTTTTGTTTGCACTTGGCCCTGATGATTATGAGACGATTGAGAAGTCTCTTGAGAAGAGACAGCTTCTTGGGGAATGGAGAGGAGGTGAAAGGGGGTTTCGTCATTGAGCCCGAAACCTTTTGTTTGAAGGAACGGACCATTGTTCCATCTGGTACATTTTGAGTGAAGTGGTGGTAAGTGCTGGGCTCAGTATAGTGCTCATTACTTGGGCTAGATTCAAAAAGACTTGAAGCTGCAGTGAAAAACTCAGCAGACGATATGGTGGAAGTTTCTTTAGAGTCATCTTCATACAGCTCCACAATAGAATCAGATTGAGAGATCATATCCAAAAATCCCAGACCCAAATTGACGTCAGCCCATTCTTCAAATGATTCGGTTTCAATTGAACTCCAAACCACCGATTCAATGATTTCAGGATCTTTCAATTCGGTATGGACCCAAGAAGTCTCAGCTTCAGCTTTCAATCCTGCTTCCAATTCTATTTCAGCTTCAGCTTTCAATCTTGCTTCCAATTCCATTTCAGCTTCTGCCCTTGCTCGTATTCTAGCTTCAACTTTGGCTTGAGCATTAATTTCATCAATGATTTCAGCTTCGCTCATACCCTGAATTCTGGCTTCGAATGCAGTTTCAACATATAGCTCGATTTGAGCATTCTGATTAATTCTGGCTTCGAGCTCAGCTTGAGCGATCATTTCAGCTTCTAACTCAAGACAAAACTCAAGATAGCTTTCGTCCTCAATTCCATTAGTGGAAGGACGAGACCTCACTTCAGACTCTTTAGAAAAGTCATTCTGGACTGGATGAGAGATCAAATCTTCGGCGGAAGGTAATCTTACTTCGTTGGATGGGCCAGCACAAGCAGAACAGCATAATCCATTTCCTAGTTTGGGCTTGTCTTCACACATACTATTGCAAAGAAGAACATCCCAAGTCAACTCAACTGGACTTGGAGCAAAATCTTCATCATATTCAGTCAAGTGAGAGTAAGCATCTTCACCCTCAAGTTTATGAGTATGAGCAGCGTTCTCAGTGAAAGTAGCATGTTCCTCAGCAGAAGGAGGAAAAGGAACTAAATTGGTAGAATGAAATTCAGTAGCCTCTAAGTGTTCAGATTTTGAAGCATTTTTTGCAGCCAATAACGCATCAAGTGCATTCCAAGACAATTCAATTGCTTTCTCGGAAGAATAGGTAGCAAGAACCCCATCTCTTTGACCAGCAAGGTTAATGGGTGTTGGTTGCTCTTCAGTTACTGAGCATTCAGAAGCGTCAACTTTAACAGCTTCCAGTTCAGCTTTAGCGGAAGAAAGTTTAAGTGAGGATTTGTCTAGTTCTGACTTATCTGGAGAGTTTCCCACCATAGTCATAGTTAAGGAGTCCGAGGAATATCCACCATTATCAGGCGGAGTCAGATATAATGTCTGAGACACCAAAGATGGTGGACCATTGAATGAGACACCCTCAACCTGTTCAGCTTGAAAACAGTCGACTTCAAAGTTAGGAGGAGCTTCGGGTCCTTCAGTAAAGGATTTGGACTCCAAATCACTTACATCTTCAACTTTGGGAGTATCATCCAGTTCTGAGCTAAAAGTTGCAAAATTTGCAATCTTGGGTGCACAAACTAACCCTGCGTCAGTTTCACAATTCGAATCGAGACAAGAAGCTGTACCAGCCGTAATAGGGAAGGCGCAGTTAAGACCAAAGTCAGCATCAGCAGAATCAAAATCACCAGAACCAGAAACGATAGAGCCTGAATCAACAGGAACAGAACCAGAACTAGAATGGATGGAACCAACGACTACCGAGGTAGCAAAATCTACGGACGCAACAGAATCACCGAGTAGTTCAACTCCAGTATCAGCGGCTACGAAGGTAACTGCAAAGCTAAGATCAGCAACACCTTCTCCATCAACAACTTCAGCTCCTTCAAAATCAACTTCACCTCCTCCAAGATGATCATCACCTTTTTCAACGAAAACGTCATCTTTCCCAGAAGCTTCATCATCTCCACAATGAGCCTCACCAGCACCACTCTCGACAACACCAGTACCTTCATCACCAGCAGTACCACAACCAACAACATCAGCACTGCAATCGCCTTCATCATCTGCAGCAACTTCAGGAATAACCATTCCTCTAATGAATCCAACGGGCATTCTTGCCTGTTTAGCCTTGCGGACCTTCTTGGCCCTACGGGCTCTCATGGCCTTGGTACGCTTTTTGGAAGCATCAACAACTTTCACAGCAGTGACAGTTCCCGCAAAGGCGTTCTCGCTGGTCAAGATACCAGAAGACATGGCTCCAAAAGCTTCGAAGTCGGTGAGTTCGAGCCTAAAGTCTAATCCAATAACCTTTCCTAACTTTAGCAGATGTGAAATCAGGAGCCTTTGAAATAGAGTTCCCGTGTATAAATAAAGTTTAGTGGAAGGGGACCTGACTTAACCTTGGTTGTGATCTTTAGTCTCTACCTTAAATGGAGAAACCAATCACAAATAGATAGGACTGATCTAAAATGAAGTCCTGAGTGTTACCTTGGTATAATTGTAATCCAAATAAGTTTGGATTGAAATTATTGAGAAGAATGAGTAGTGATATCCAGTTCCGACCTGAAATACAGACACCAACAGTAAGTGATAAAGCTGATTATAAGCTTCAAGAATATCACCAAAAGATGACTGAAAAGTTTGCAATCTTTAGTCTACGACCTTAGTAGGGAGACACCAATTACAATAGAGTTGAAAGGTGGTTCGGGATGAGACTGAATGAACTTAGAGTTGCACCCAGAAACTAGCGAAGCCTGGAACTTGAGTGGGGAGAAGTATTGATGACTTGAGGTAGAAACAAGTACTGACGACTTGACTGTGGGAGTGATCTTCAGTCTACGACCTTTGTTAGGGAGACACCAATCACAAGAAGGAAAAATTAATCAGGTACTGATAAGTACTTCGAGAACAGTCAAGTAGAACTTATTGGAATACGACTAGCCTTGAGTATTGATCCTTTATCTGCTTGTAACCTTTAGTCTAC